>MU771932.1:8661-83708 GCA_026770625.1 Nicotiana glauca | reverse complement strand
TATATATATATATATATATATATATATATATATATATATATATATATATATATATATATATTCTGCATAATCTCTCTTGGGATATATCTTTTGTCTTAACTTACCTCTACACGCTAGCTCCTAATGTATCAAGTGTCCATTCACACTCATTTATCAATAACATCCTGGCCGAAAACTTTTACTGTCTCTCCCCGGTGTCGTTATTGTATAATGTTCTGGAGTTGCAACATATTTGTAGGAATTGAATAAATGAAACATCATCCCTTTATCCTTTTTACTACATTCTTCCTTTACCATTCCATAGTTACCTGAACCGCTTAACTCAGAATTAATACCATATCACACCATATTCCACCCTTAGGGGAGTACTAAGAATTTTTGTACTACGCCGATCTACCTATAAATGTTTTACCTCTTCATCTTTGGCATCTTTTCACATCATCAATGAACCTTAATCGCCTTATGGTAACCTTCTGTACCAGGGATAACTATATTGCTTACGCACGAAGGTGACAACTAGTGTAACTAGCACACTTAGTCCCTTGAGATTTACGCTGCTCAGAGTGCTTGCTTTAGGTAAGCAATTTCCTAAATGACCTTTATTATTGTTGGAAGACGATATTTGGAATTCTCACGATGTCGACCATTATCAAATCCTCCGGTCCCTAATTCATGTTCAATTTTATATTGTTTGCTAGACCATACCAATTTTTGTTACTACAGGGGGTCTAACTCTGTCTTCTGGTAATCACGTTGGACTCACCAACTCATTTCTCGAAATGAGGATACGACCTTTGGCCTATACTCTATTATTGTCTCAAGGCCTGCCACCTCTTGTCTTTTCCTTCACTAGACTATAGACTCTGTCATTCTTCCATATTGTGATTCACTGTTATCATCCATTTATCACATCTTACTCATTATGCTTCAATTACTCTCTTTTTATTCTTCGGCTAAATTTCTGTCTATCACTTTACTCTGATAACTTCATAAAAACATTCTTTCACTTTTAGCTCCCCTTGCTTCATCTCATTGGCTCTTCACGTCGCCTAACATTCTCTATTTACTAGGGACGAGATCCATACAAAGGTAAATATTTATCTCTTCTAAGATTGTGCTGATCATCTAAGTTTTTTGGACTTTCTAGTATTTCATATCTAATTGTACTATTCTAGAGTGCACCATCGAGCTGTCTCACAAGGAGAACTATTACCACATTTGAAATATCCTTCAGAAATGTCAGCTAATGGTAACAATCCATCTACCATTTTGGGTGACTGCAACTCCAACCGGATCTTGATATCCTATATTTCTCTTAAATAATATCTGTTAGCTCCCATATGGAATAACTAAGATGGGTGTGGCCAATTGTATAGATCTCTGTTATTGTTGAAAGCAACTCATAATACTTATATTTCTCTGCCTGAATTGTAAAAACAGATAATCTTCACTAACTAGATACCTCGTACCCTTCTTCACGTTGCTTTTTTTCCTTGTTGAAACTTTTATCTACCTTCTAATTCTCTTATTGCTTTTTACCATATGGGTGGATAGATATTCATGCTTTAGGGCTCCTTATCAAGAAGATTACACATCTTAGTACATACATAATGTACTGAAGACCTTACATTTACTCATCATAAGCGTGATGCAAAATAAAGTTCCTCTAGTTCAGCTCTTCCAGAGACACATTCAACCTCTTACCAACAGTCTTTGTGGATGTAGGTATCTTTGTATTACGACTAAAGTCGAATTTAGGAGTTTGAATTCTTACAATTGAGCTTTACCACACGATATAGAATAAGAAGAAGGAGTGACAGTCCTAAATACCTTGTAGCCTCCTGCTTATAAGTGTGGTACACAACACACTCATAAACAAGACTCTACTAGACACGGCTTGTAGACTCCCTGGGAAAGAACTGCTCTAATACCACTTTTTTCATGACCCAAACCGAAGAGGCCACGACGGGCACCCGGTGCCTTACTCAACCGAGTACCATCGTAACATATCTTTCTTACCAAACTATCATGGGTAAATGAGCTAGAAAATCCGTCGTGAGATAACAATAATGAAACATAAGGGAATACTCAACATATGACGACCCAACATGATATACAAACTTATAAATGTGACATACGGTCCTATAAGGTCGATATGACCTTTTGTAAACTCAAAACATAAGCCGACAAGGCAATACAAGTATCCATACACCTGACATCTGTCTAAAAGCATCTAAGAGTACATAATATCATCAAGGTCGGGATAGGGCCCCGCCATACCAATCAATATATATCTAAAGCATACTGACCAAATAGGCAACTCCGGAGCAAGTAGAGTGCACCAACACCTTTCGCTGAGCTAATAGCCTACTTGGAGGACTGTCAACCTATCAATCGGGACCTGCGGGTATGAAACGTAGCGTCCCCAGGAAAAAGGGACGTCAATACGAATAAAGTACCAAGTATGTAAGGCAGAAAAAACATAAACAAGAATAGAAATGTAAAGAGACATAGAGGAGATACAACATGTAATAGAGTGCCTTTGGGGGCTATTGACATGACATGCATAACATATATATATATATATATATATATATGTATGTATGTATGTATGTATGTATGTATGTATGTATATACATAAGCATATGCCTCAATGTGCTTCATCATCATCATATCGTACCCGGCCTCGAAGAGGACTCGGTAAAAACATACCCGGCCATCATAAGGCTCGGTAGAATCGTACTCGACCAAGTGGAGCTCGGTAAACCCAACTTATCAGTGGTTGCACAATAGGTGCCATACCCCGCCGACTATAGCGCGGCTCGGTACATTAAAATAGAAGTGCATGTAGGACTCATTGGAATCATATTCTGAACCTTTCGGAGTGATGTAAGGTCGATATTATCCGAACACGTTATTACGAATAAATCTTCATCAATAATCAGGAAGTACCAACAACATTGATGACATAAGAATAAGAGAAGCAACCTCAACATCAATTGTTCCATAAGAAGGGAAACAATGTAAGTACTGCTAGATTTTAAGAGTAGAGTACCTTTGGATTTTTGTTCATTGCATTATGTACAATCGAAGTCATACAAAACAAGGAAAGGGATAGCCTCACATACCTTGTATATGTACTGCCCAACCTCAAGCTATGCAAATGTCACGACTCTATAGTCTACAATAAGAGAAATGACACTATCGTTATCGTTTAAGTGTCGTAACTATTATGTACCGACCACAACCTATTGTACGATGAAAAGGACAGCACCTCCAACATATATATGATTTCACACAAGTCAAAACTATCACCAAACAGCCCAACATACCCCTATCACTTCATACACAACATGACAACCATAATAGTGTCAAACAATCCGAAAATGTTACGATGAACGACCAGCAAACAACCCTGTCATTATATGGTTTTTCTCCACACCCTTCCTCCTCTCAACTCCATACAATTAGTAGCAAAAGAGACATCCCAATAGCAACACTAAACAACCCACAAAACAGTACCACAAGTTCAGCAACTGAAAATTAATTTTTCAGTTTGCTAAACACATTTCGACTTGTCTTTTCTTTCAAATTGAGAAACACAACCAAAAGTACATAATTATACCTCTTATCCAATAAACCAGCCATGAATTGAACTTAAAATAAGTTCACGACCAGCAAACCATGACACAAGAACAAACAACATGCCACTCTTTCGAAACTCGCTAGGTTTATTCTTTACGATCGAGTTACAACTCGCAAACGCATAGATAATGGAAGAAGAAGCATAACCTTACCTTGTACTGACTATAACTCACGAAACATGGTCCTTCTTCATCCAAAATCAGTTCCTCAACGCAGCTACAATAAGGAGAAAGAGAAACTAGCAACTTGTCCGAACTTTTCAGCAGTAGAATCACGTCGTGACCCCCAAAATACCCTAGGGTTTGTTTGGGATTTTTGGGGAGGAGTTGCAGGGGTTCAATTTGTTTTTCAAGGTCTGAAATATGGGGGAATTAAATAAGTTGATAATCCCTTAAAATTCCCCTCTTGTCCAACTTTGGGGCTTTTAATTGAGTCATCTCATTTTGGCAAGTAGGTGATGCACCTACTTGTCACTGCGCAGTCTCGTGAAAAAATGACTATCTCTATACTTCGAGATCGTATTGATAAATGGTTTAATGCGTTAGAAACTAGACTCATAGATCTTCAATTTTATATGTAGATCATCCCTTGATTCCAAGTATATTGGGAGAAAAAGTGGAGCTATATTTGATCTAAATTTCAGCACATTATGAATGCAACTTGTGATGATCTTTGCCAACTTTTTGTTCCACAACTCACTTGACTTTAAAACATAACACATGACTATCATACGAATAAAATAACTCATAACTTAACCTCCTCATCATGTTAATCACCCTAGTCTTACCTAAAAAGTATATGTTATAACATTCCAAACGTGCGACTTTTGACGAAACTTATTTTCGTCAATTCGTTTAGCACCTAAGATTTCCAACCCTTTTGGTACTTGTCATTCATGATTTTAAGGATTTTTAACCTCCAAGATAACATGATGAACTTACATTATGTACTTTCAAAAATGATCTCATTTTCGAGCTTACATCACTTGGCTTACGACGTACTCTCACGTACGAAAACATGGGATGTAACAGGTACCACCTCGAAACTTGCGTCAAAGTCAGTGGCCTCTTGGGGCCTAACTTGGGTATGCAGACATTTGTTGTTTCCCTATATATATAGTGTTGCTTCCTATTCTTGGGTGATCCCACAATTCTAGGTAGTTATCCTTTCGTTTTGGCATTGAACCCTTCGTTACCTTAGAACCAAAGTGTTTGTGTAGGTTCCTGCTTCAGTTCTTTAGTCTCGCCATAGCCATGACTGCTACCTTGGGGTTTGTCTAGTAGAGAGGGGAGAGTTCCACTTCCAGTGCTCAGGATCAACGAGAGTTTAGCTTGAAGACTATGTCTTTGATAAGATAGTAGCACCTTGAGTTAGTGAGGAGAGAATGCGTATGGGGGGAGAAGGTAGTGCTACAAGTGCTTCCCCGGGATGAGGGTATCACAGATCCTGCTGATGGATTCCTGAATGTGTACACGTATCCTTTCACACTGGGCCCCCTTGATAGGGTTGTGCTCGACTTCTATTTAAATTATCGGGTTACCTCGGCGTAGATACACACGTCGTTTTGGCGAATAGCATTGATGATGATGTTCCTTGCAGAGAAGGCAGGGCTTAAATTCACGCTCAGCCATCTCGTCAGGTTGTACCAACCCTTTCACCACCGAGGTCTTCTAACCATGCGGTGTCGTTCGTCTGTGCCCTTTATTTTTTATGATGAGGAAGATGGAGATCAGGAGTGGATTAGTCGGTTAGTCCCCGTGGAACTTATGTCTTTCCCTAAGGAATGGAACTATACACGTAAGTGGAGAGTCCCGTGCCTTTTCAACTTTTCTTATGGCGAAAGCTAGTTTTGTAACTGTGTTTCCTCCTTTTCTGCACCAATTTCATGGGCACCGAGAAACGTTCCTAATCTTTCTGGTTGGGTTCAAAAGTTGGTGACCCACGTGACTTGTGATGAGCGCAAGTGGCGAGCTGTGTCCCGAGGCCGATTGGAAGCAAGACATCACTGTATGTATGTGTACTACTTTTTCCTTCTTTTGCTCATTTGGGGAGACATTTTCCCTTTTTGTGTATTAATCTTGATGCCGTAGGTATCCAAAAACCTTTAGACGTGAGGCCGTTCTCCTTCGGAGAGGGGATGTTTGGCTAGCTTTCGAGCTAAAGAATGCCAATAATAAGCGGGATATGCATTCGTAGTGCGATGGTGCTCAGAGTAAGGCAAAATAGGGTCCAGGCTTCAAGACGGAAACATCGTCCAAGCCTGCTACGCCCGAAGTTTCTGGTTTTGGAAAGATGGATTCTCTGAGCGATTGTGCTTTGACTGGGGCCGATTCATCCATGGCTGAGGGGACGAGATCAACATATGTGCGCTTGGCCTTCGAGAAAGTCCGTCGGCTTTACTTTGCGGTGAGTTTCGATATAGGCCTTCTGAATCCCGCGTCTTCCCTTCCTTATCGAGTTCTCTTTTTGTAGGATTTTGACAGACTCAATTCTGAGCTTCTTCATCATGGAGCCAGTCTCCAAAAAGCTCTAGATGAGTATAGATACCTTAGGCTCCTTTGTGAGGAAAAGGAAGTCGAGCTGCCACACATGCGATATGAGGCATACTGGAGCTCGAATTACCAGAGCTATTTGATGGAGCAGGTAACTATCCATTCTAGGCGAGTAAGTTTTCGGTCATTTATCTTTTAAGGTTAAACTCTTCACCTATCCCAGCCGCAAAAAAAGACGGAGGCCCTGGAACGTCGTAGGGGGTAAAGCCGACCGAGTCAGGAATGACTCTGGCGAGCTAAGAGCTCGAGTGCAGTTTCAGGCTTCAGAAGAGAAGGATGCCTTGGCTAAAGTTCATGCCTTCGAGGTCCAACTCAGCTTAGCTCATAATAACGCTTCAGTTCAAGTGGATATGTTTATGAAGCTCGAATTCGAGCTTTCGAAGGTCAGGGCTAAGATAGTTGATGCCCTGACCAGAGCAGCACTAAGCTGAACTAAGGCTGATTAGGAGATGGCAATTTATTTGAAGGACACTACCGACGCACAAGCCGAGTTGAAGATGGCCCTTGATCGTGAAGAGAGTATCAAAGAATATGCTCATTGCAAGTCTCGAAGAAAGATTCTAGAGGAGAACGGTGCCAGGGTTTTTTTTCGCTTGAAACAGTTGGCGCGAGCGAGGGCAGACGAGTGTTGTGCTTGGTTACTCATGTCCGACGCCGAGGAGAGTGAAGATCTAGTCGATAGGTTGTAACCCTTAGGGGTAGGGCATAGACTTTTCCATTTCTTATTTAGTATGTTTAGAGCATGTTTGTAGATTGAGAATGTATTTTTTCGCGCATGTGTATAAAAAAACTTGTGGCTTTGCCTCTTCTGTACCTATTTCTATCTTGAATTAGTCTAGGTGAACTGGTCTTAGAGTTGGCGAGAATCGTTAGACTTGTGATATGGCCCTGGGGCTCATTAGGCAAGCCCGGGGGCTCTTATGCGCTCGATCAATGAGACCTTTAGTATAAGTTGGCATTAGAGATATTATGCTTTTGTTCAACTGTTTTGGATTAAGTCTCCTAGTCGAGCTTTGACTCGAGCTCATTTGACCCTCAATCTTTTATGTTTTCATGGCCTAGAGACGATGGCTCTTACACCTTTAATCAAAGTGATCTTTTATGTGCGTGGCCCTGATGGTCATTAAGCTGGCGACAATGACTCTTACGCTTTTGATCGAAGTGATCTTTAATTTGCGTGGCTTTGAGGCTTATTAACTGACGACAACGGCTCTTACGTTTTTTATCGAAGCGATATTTTATGTGCGTGGCCCAGAGGCTCGTTAAGTTGGAAACAATGGCTCTTACACTTTTCCCTGAGCCATAAGTAGGTAACTATTTTGGGCTCTGTCTCTGAATCGGGTTACGACTCGAGCTCATTAAGCTGGCGACAACGGCTCTTACACTTTGGGTCGATGTGGCCTTTTAATGTAAGCTAGAGACAATGGCTCTTACGCTTTGGGTCGAAGCGACCTTTTAATATAGTCTTTGTTTTCCTTTCGTTAAGGACTTTTGAAATATTTTTTCCTGACCCGTCATCGGTTCGGGAAAAACCTCGATTTCAAGTCCTTTGCGGTGATGTTTGAGCACCTCAGGAGGTTTGGCTCGTACGCTGAGTAGCTCGAAGCCTTATGATTTGGAGCTTACATGGTCGAAGCTCTTTTTCCTGTCGAGGGTAGCCTGTTTAACTGGTTCTTTTCTAAGTAGATTCAAAGTAATGGCCTATGATTTTGTAGCGATGGTCGGGCGTCCCCGAGTCGCATTAGTTTAGCTGGTACAACGGTATGGCCATAGTCATTTATGTTCGGCCGAAGCCATTTTTGGTCCCGAGTGTAGCAGTTTAGGTGTATATAATGAGGGTATGCCTTTTCAGGAATCTTACGAATGCGATATATAGCCTAAACATCGAGATCGAGTTTATTCTTGTAGTAAGGTCTTACAAGATTTTCATGCCTTTGAGGTCTTACAGTTTTGTAGATACATGGTACAAGTATGATTCATGCCTTGCTTAAGTTCTTACAGTTTTGTTGATACTTAGTACAAGTATGATTCATGCCTTGCTTGAGGTCTTACAGTTTTGTTGTTGCCTTATGTAGGTATTACAAGACCGAGTCTGCCCGCTCGGGTCTTATGGCCTCGGGTATTTTAATGGAATACGAATGGCGATAGTCTCCGAGTCATCGAGTTTGTTCTAGCTCGAGATCTGTTACTCGTGAGCTCGGAATTATGTCATTGAGGGCTTACAATTTCGGAGATTCCAACCCTGAGATCATGCATTTTCTGAGTTTTTTGAAGCCAGTCTCGGAGTGTTCGAGACGTTTTTCTTTTTTGGAGATGTTTCGTGATTTCCATGCTGCCTCGTTGAGGGCTTATGAGTTTGGAGTTCCGACCTTGAGGTCATGCGCGTGCCGAATTATTAACGTCAGTCTCCGAGTATTCGGGGTGTTCTCGATGGAGGGATCTTTATTGCGAAAATGTTGAGTTTCCTTTGGAGTGTGAGATGCATTGGAAAAAGATATTTTCTTGTTACTTAGCACAAGTACATGTGTCTTTGCCATCGGGGATCCAGCTTATACGGACACAGTTCATTCGACCGTTTGGCCTGGTACATCATTTTTCTACTGGAACCCTATTCGGCGTTCCTCGGTTCTTTCGAGTGGATGATGTTTCGAGGGGATACCCTCCAGTGTTTGGGGTTGATTACAAATGAAGCCTTGAACACTTGTTGGATCCTCCTTAGGTAACATATAGGTGTTGCCTCGTTAAAAACCTTATCGGTAAACCCTCTTTGAGACAAAAGCTTGGTCCAAGGAAAAGAATGCAATAGATGCTTTTAAAACCCTAAGGTCTTCAGGCTGGGTTAGCGCTTTTGACTGTTTTGATCAAGCGGCTGCATACGCGTTAGTATAAAATATAAAATGAAAAGGGAGATGGTCAAACCTTATCGTGGGATGTGTAGGCGATGTTCCGAGGTATGATATGTCCATGTTGTTTGTAGTGAGGACACGGTACGGTCTTCCACTATGTTTAATCGGGCATAGCCAAAGATGTTGTTTGTTTATACTTTGGCTATTTTGAGAGTGGAGATATTGGTGTCGGTGCCACGTCACACACCGCGAACATTTCCCTTGCCACGTGCTATTCCCTGTAGATGGTTTTAATCTCATCCTTTGTTAGGAATTTCATCATTTGGTGTAGGGTGGATGGTACTGTTCTCATGCAGTGCATCCATGATCATCCGAACAAGGCATTGTACCTCATGTCCCCTTCGATGACATGAAATTTGACATTTTGGGTCGTACCGGCCACGCTGATCGGGAGAGCGATCTCTCCTTTCATTGTTTAACTTGCCATGTTGAATCCGTTGAGGACTCGAGTGGCGGGCACGATTTGGTCCTGCAGTCCGAGCCGATCTATTACCCTCGACCTGATAATTTTAGCCGAGTTACCTAGAACCATGAGTACATATTTTATTTGAAATGTTTTTGTTAAAACCCATATCCACACGCGTTAGTTCATTCCATACATTAGTTAACATAAATCCAAGAAGTTAATCCCATTGGTCTTAAGTGATACAAGGGTGTATAAGGGTGATTAACAAGTATTAGAAGTTAAACAAATCAAGAATGTTGTAACTTGTATTTCCGGGTAAACCTAGAGGTGATTAATACTCTCAAGAGGTCTTATTTTAAGGTATATGAATCATAAAATATCCATATCATAGTCTTGAAGTCAAGTGAGTTATGAAACAAAAGTCGACAAGAGTTGTCGCAACTTAGGTTCATAGTTTTACTTAAACTTTAGGTCAAATGTTATTAAGCATTTCTACCAATGTACTTGAAATTACGGGGTGATCTACCCACAAAATTGAAGATCTATGAGTCTAGTTTCCAATGCACTAAACCATTTAGCAATAAAACATCGGAGTAGAGAGATATAGGCATTTTTGTGAGACTGCACAAGCTGTTAGGTGACAAGTAGGTGTGTCACCTACTTGGTTAAATGATAGCCCAAAAATAGGCAATTTTGGGTTGGACAAAGAGCCCATATAAAGGGTTATATCTTGAAATATAACCCTCATTATCTATCACAAATAACCAGACCAAAACCCCTGCAAACTTCCTCCCAAAAATTATCCACAAACCCTAATCAATTTTCCCTCTTTTTCAAGTTCTAATTGAGGGTAAAACCTAGAGTTTGAAGAACCAAGGGAAGGGCTGAGTTATCCAGCGAGTAAGGTATGTTTACTGCTCTCTTAATACATTTTTTCTGCTGTGAATTCATGGCAATTCGTTCTATACACGTAAGAACTCACGGGACGGTGATCGAAAGCCGTGAGTTCGAGTTATTCGCTTGTAGCGGATTGTTTTGTGGACTGTTTTGTGTTGTTGTTGGGATGCGTGTTTTAATACTGTTTTTCTTGGAGTTTTGGAGGAGGAAGGGTGCGGAGAAACACCATATATATGTAGGGTTGTGGTCTGGTAGTTCTTCGTAATATTTTCGGGTCGTTTGACACGACTACGGTGGCTGTCATATGTATGAAGTGATCAGATAGTGCGTGGACTATTTTGGGAGGCTCAATATGATTATTATTGATGTTGTTTGAGCTATTTGGTGATTGTTTGGAATTGTGTAAAGTCATATATATAGGGTAAGTGCTGTCCGTTTCATCGTAAAATAGGTTGTGGTCAATACATAATAGTTATGACGCTTAAATGATGACGATAGTATCATTTCTCTTATTGTAGACTAAGGAGTTGTGACAATTGCATAGCTTGAGATTGGAGCAGTATATACAAGGTATGTGAGGCTATTCCTTTCCTTCTTTTTCACGACTCTGATTATACATAATGTGATGAACGAGCTTCCAAAGATACTATACTCTTAGAAGCTAGCAGTACTTACATTGTTTCCCCTCTTATGGAACGATTGATGTTGATGTTGCTTCTCTTATTCTTATATTATCAATGTTATTTGTACTTCCTGATTCTTATAAGGTTCATGGTGAAGAGTTAGTCCTAATAACATGTACATAGGATATCGACCTTACGTCACTCCGAAAGGTTTAGAACGTGAGTCCATGAGTCGAGCATGCATTATATATATGTATCTATTTTACTCTACTGAGCCGCGCTATAGTCGGCTGGGTATGGAACCTATTGTGCAGTCACTGATCAGTTGGGTTTTATCGAGCTCCACGTGGCCGGGTATGATTCTACCGAGCCTTATGATGGCCGGGTACATTTTTTTTTACCGAGCCTATGACGACCGGGTACGATATGATGATGATGATGCCCACAGAGGCGTATGTTTTAAAATTTTATGTATTTATACATATGTATCATGCATTTCATATCTGTAGCCCTCAGAGGTACTCAGATGTTACAGGTTATATATTCTTTATCACTCCTTACATTACTGTTCGTATTTATAGTTCCCTGCCTTACATACTCAGTACTTTATTCGTACTGACGTCCTTTTGTTTGTGGACGCTGCATGTCGTGCTACAGGTCCTAATAGACAGGCAGGTGCAGCTCCTCCACCATAGTAGGTTGTCCAGTTCAGCGGTGATTGGCGAGATCCCTTCTCCAGACTTGCCGTGGTCTTGGTATGCATTTTTGTTATAAACATTATGGGTATGTCGGGACCCTGTTCCTGCTATGTTGCAGCACTTATGTTCCTTTAGAGGCTCATAGACTGGTGTCGACTCATGTATAGTTTGGTATGCCTTGTCGGCTGGTTTTGTATAGTCTTTCATGGTAGCGTGGTAGCTCGTACCTTATATATAGTTTCTTGATTGTCAAGTCATCTCATGTTATGTATGTTCATGACATCATATATTATTGTTGGTTGTCCACAATCCATTCTACCATTTATATTGATCTCGTCAGCCCTAAAAGATAATAAAGAAGGTTAGATAAAATGTATGTTAGTGCTCGGTAAGTATGGTCGGGTGCTAGTCCTGGCCCTCCAGTTTGGGTCGTGACAAACTTGGTATCAGAGCAAGTCTGTCCTAGGGATTGTCTATGAGCCGTGTCTAGTAGAGTCTTGATTATGGATGTGTAGCGCGCCACATTTATAAACAGGAGGCCACATGACATCTAGGGTTGTTACCTTCTTCCTGAATCTAGATCATGCGTAGAGTTTAGTCGTAAGTGTTCGTCTCTAATATTCACCTTGTTTTATTTCGGTGATGCCTTCGTCTAGGAAGCAAACAATTAGTAGACGGCTAGATACAGCTGCGGGAGAGGGTACCGGTCAGGTGCCCCAAGCTAGAGTAGGCCAAAGTGAGGCTCAGAGTGAGATGTCGTCTCATGCTTCATCTACTCCATCTCCTCCAGAGGATATTAGGAGGAACCCAGCACCTCCAGTTCCTCCGTCTGGCACTACAGACCAGGATATGCGGAGTGCTTTACAGTTATTGACTAGCTTGGTAGTTGCTCAGACTCAGAGGCAGAATACTGGTGTTGTTGATAAACAGGCTAGTGCAAAAGTTTGTGATTTTATTAATCTAGACACTCCAGTGTTTACCGGATCAGATCCAAAGGAGGACCCCCAGACTTTTATTGATCAAGTTCATCGTACACTGCGGGTTATGCATACTAGTGATACAGAGGCAGTAGAGTTGGCTTCTTATTGGCTACGGGGTTTAGCGGTCCTCTGGTATGATAGTTGGGAGAGATCCAGGGGTGCGGACGCTCCTCCAGCTGTGTGGAAGGAATTTTCAGAGGCCTTTCTTCGTCACTACTTGCCAGTTGAGATACGACGAGCTAGAGCTGATAAGTTCTTGAACCTTAGACAAGGTAATATGAGTGTGCGAGGGTATAGTATGCAGTTTGATTCTTTAGCAAGGTATGCTCCCCATATGGTAGCAGAGATGAGCAATAGAATGCATATGTTCGTGAACGGGTTGGGACCACATATGATAAATGAGTGCACGACAGCCTCCTTGGTGGAGGGCATGGATATTTATCGTATTCAAGCTTATGCCCAAACACTAGAGGATCATAAGCGCCAGCAAAGGGCAGATAGGGAGTAGGATAGAGGCCAGCATAAGAGGGCGAGATTTGCAGGGTATTCTGATGAATTCAGAGGCAATGTCAGGCCCCAGCCTTCAAGAAGTTCGACGCCATCTATAGCTAGTGCTCCTCCACAATTTCAGAGGCCTCGATATAATTGATTTACATATTCAGGTCCAGGCCAGAGTTCGCGGGCATTAGGCTCATAATATCACATAGATACTAATTAGACGAGACCTCCAACACCACGTTGTGATCAGTGCGGTAAGGCCCACTTTGGACTGTGCCGTCGAGGTTCTGATGCATGTTATTCTTGCGAACAGCCTCGCCCTATGATACGGGATTGTCCTAACAGAGGAGGTGATGGTATGGCTCAGCCGACTTGATCTGTGTCTGGTTCTTCCTCATCAATTCGACCTCCAACACGGGGTTTTCAGCAGTTGACAGGTCGAGGTAGAGGTAGAGGTGCAGTGTAGAGTTCGAGTGGTGCTCAAAATCGAACCTATGCTCTAGTAGGTCGACAGGATCTCGATTCATCTCCAGATGTTGTTATAGGTATATTTTATGTGTTTTCTTACGATGTATATGTGTTGATTGATCCGGGATCCACATTATCATATGTTACACCCTTTATGGCTAATAAGTTTGGCGTTGAACCTGAATTGATAAGTAAACATCTTGCGGTATCTACTCCGATAGGAGATTTTGTGATTGCTATAAGGGTATATAGAGGTTGCACTGTGATGATTTGTAGTCGTCAAACCTTGGCAAATTTATTTGAGTTACAAATGGTTGATTTCGATGTGATAATGGGAATGGACTGGTTGGCCTCATGCTATGAAAATGTTGACTGTCGTACGAAGATGGCTAGGTTTCAATTTCCTGGTGAACCCGTCATTGAATGGAAGGGGAACATTGGTACACCGAAAGGTAGGTTTATTTCCTATCTTAAGGCAAGGAAAATGATGTCAAAAGGTTACATTTAACACCCTGTTCGCTTTAGGGATGCGGAGGCGAAGCCGCATACGCTACAATCAATCCTCGTGGTCAATGAATTTCTAGATGTTTTCCCAGATGAACTCCCAGGCCTTCCTTCTGAAAGGGAGATTGAGTTTAGCATTGATGTGTTGCCTGACACTCAACCGATCTCTATCCCTCCATACAGAATGGCCCTGGCAGAGTTGCAAGAGTTGAAGGCGCAGTTGAAGGACTTGCTAGATAAGGGCTTCATTAGGCATTAGCACTTCACCTTGGGGTGCGCCAGTCCTATTCGTGCGGAAGAAAGACGGGTCGTTACGGATGTGTACTGATCATCGACAGTTGAATAAGTTTACTATAAAGAACAAGTATCCACTTCCAAGAATTGACGACCTGTTTGACCAACTCCAGGGTGCCATGTATGTCTCCAAGATTGACTTGCGTTCAGGGTATCATCAGGTGGGGGTTAAGGAGAAGGATATTCCAAAGACGGCCTTCCGGACAAGATATGGGCACTTTGAGTTCTTGGTGATGTCGTTCGGGCTAACAAATTCCCCAAAAGCTTTTATGGATCTCATGAATATTGTATTCAGGACCTATCTTCATGTGTTCGTGATTGTATTCATTGATGACATTCTGGTGTATTCTCGTTCGGAGGCGAAACATACAGGCAGCTTGCGGATAGTAGTACAGACACTTCAGGATTGTAAGTTATATGCTATGCTCTCCAAATGTGAATTCTGGGTGAACTAAGTAGCATTCCTTGGCCATGTGATATCTGACGAGGGTATTAGTGTTGACACTCAAAAGATCGATGCAGTAAAGAATTGGCCGAGACCTACAACACTATCAGAAGTTCGCAGCTTCCTGGGGCTAGCAGGATATTATAGGCGATTTGTAGAAGGCTTTTCCTCTATATCAACACCATTGACTAAGTTAACACAGAAAGCTACTAAGTTCCAGTGGTCTGATACTTGTGAACGAAGTTTTCAGGAGTTGAAGAATCGATTGACATCCTCACCAGTGCTCACTCTTCCTGAAGGACCAGAAGGTTATGTGATATATTGTGATGCCTCAAGTATAGGTTTGGGGTGCGTATTGATGCAATGTGGGAAGATGATTTCTTATGCATCAAGACAATTGAAGAAGCATGAAAAGAATTATCCAACCCATGATTTGGTATTGGCTGCAGTAATATATGCTTTGAAGATATGGCGGGACTACTTATATGGCATCCATGTTGACATCCACACATATCATAAGAGTTTACAATACATTTTCAAGCAGAAAGAGTTGAATTTGAGGCAGCGTATGTGGCTTGAATTACTGAAAGACTACGACATCGAGATAATGTATCATCCCGGTAAAGCCAATGTTGTGGCAGACACTCTCAGTCGTAAATCATTGGGAAGCTTAGTACACATTGAAGCAGGTAGATGGGGGTTGACTAAAGAGCTTCATCAGCTAGCCAATATGAGAATCAGATTGTTAGACTCTGATGACGGAGGTGTTACTGTACATAATACATCAGAATCATCTTTGGTAGCCGAGGTAAAATCAAGGCAATATGAAGATCCTATCTTAGTACGATTAAAAGAGAGCGTTCAGCAGTGTAAAATTATGGCTTTTGAGATCGGAGGAGATGTGGCACTAAGATACCAGGGTCGACTATATGTGCCTAATATGGTAGGGTTGCGAGAGAAGATTATGATTGAGATTCATCAATCCCGATATTCCATCCATCCCGACTCGACAAAGATGTATCATGACATTAAGGAGCAGTATTGGTGGGATAACATGAAGAAGACTATTGCAGAATTTGTGGCCCATTGTGCTAATTGTTAACAAGTAAAGATCGAACATCAAAAACCCGGTGGATTGCTTCAGAATATAGAGATTCCGACCTGGAAATAGGAGGTGATTAATATGGACTTCATTATTTGATTACCTCACTCTTATCATAAGTTTGACTCCATCTGGGTGATAGTTGGTCGACTTACAAAATGTGCCCATTTTCTGTCAGTTAAGACAACTTACACAGCTAAAGATTATGCAAAGTTGTATGTTAAGGAGATTGTTAGGCTTCATGGTGTACCAATATCTATTATATCAGACCGAGAAGCTCAATTTACGGATAACTTTTGGAGGTCATTTCAGAAGGGTTTAGGCATACAAGTGAATTTCAGCACTGTATTTCATCCACAGACTGACGGACAGACTGAACGTACCATTCAGACACTAGAAGATATGCTACGAGCATGTGTTCTAGATTTTAAGGGAAATTGGGATGACCATCTTCCACTCATAGAATTCGCCTACAATAATAGCTACCATTCCAGCATTAAAATGGCCCCATACGAGGCACTATACGGGGGGAGATGTAGATCACCAGTTTGATGGTTCAAAGTCGGTGAAACAGAATTATATGGGCCAGATTTGATTAACCAAGCCATTGAGAAGGTGAAGGTGATACAGGAATGATTGAGGACGGCACAAAGCAGGCAAAAGTCTTATACTGATGTCCGACGTCGTGATCTGGAGTTTGAGGTTGGTAATTGGGTTTTTCTGAGGATCTCACCGATGAAGGGTGTTATGCGTTTTGGGAAGAAAGGTAAGCTGAGTCCAAGGTATATCGTTCCGTATAAAATTCTTCAACGAATTTGACATATTGCTTATGAGTTAGAATTTCCATCCGAATTGGAATTTGTCCACCCGATATTCCATGTATCTATGTTGAGAAAATGTATTGGAGACCCTTCTTGGGTTGTCCCTATAAAAGATGTACAAGTTACAGAGGATCTATCATATGAAGAAGTGCCAGTGGCTATATTAGATCGACAAGTCCGCAAGCTGAGAACAAAAGATGTAGCTTCCGTCAAAGTATTGTGGAGGAACAAGAATATGGAAGAAATGACATGGGAAGCAGAAGTGGAGATGAAGTCTGAGTACCCATACCTATTCTAGAATAAAGATAACATGGATGCTAGGGGAACACATGAAGCATTAGAAGGTGAAACAACTCTATGAGGTAAGCAATAACTTGAGAATACTCTTCCTTAATACAAAATAGTGATATGAAGATAATGTACATGTCCATAATGCTTTGCATACTCTTGTAAGGCCATAAGTTGAGTTAAATGCTTGCAAGTTCATCCTCTATTTATGGGAGGAACTCGGCCGGAATCCACGATGATTTAAACTCCCCATGAACCCTTACATTCGAGGATGAATGTTCCTAAATGGGGGCGGGTGTTTCAACCCATATCCACACGTATTAGTTCATGCCATACGTTAGTTAACATAAATCCAAGAAGGAATTATCCTTGATATGACATGAAGTTAATCCTATTGGTCTTAAGTGATACAAGGGTGTATAAGGGTGATTAACAAGTATTAGAAGTTAAACAAATCAAGGATGTTTTAACTTATATTTCCGGGTAAACCTAGAGGTGATTAATACTCTCAAGAGGTCTTATTTTAAGGTATATGAATCATAAAATATTTGTATCACAGTCTTGAAGTCAAGTGAGTTATGAAACAAAAGTCGACAAGAGTTGTCGCAACTTAGGTTCATAGTTTTACTTAAACTTTAGGTCAAATATTATTAAGCTTTTATACCAATGTACTAGAAATTACGGGGTGATCTACCCACCAAATTGAATATATATGAGTCTAGTTTCCAACGCACTAAACCATTTATCAATACAACATTGGAGTAGAGAGATATAGGCATTTTTGTGAGACTGCACAAGCTACTAGGTGACAAATAGGTGTGTCACCTACTTGGTTAAATGATAGCCCAAAAATAGGAAATTTCGGGTCGGCCAAAGAGCCCATTTAAAGGGTTATCTCCTGCAATATAACCCTCATTATCTATCACTAATAACCAGACCAAAACCCCTGCAAACTTTCTCCCAAAAATTATCCACAAACCCTAATTGATTTTCCCTCTTTTTCAAGTTCTAATTGGTGGTAAAACCTAGAGTTTGAAGAACCAAGGGAAGGGCTGAGTTATCCAACGAGTAAGGTAAGTTTAATGCTCTTTTTCATAAATTTTTCTGCTGTGAATTCATGGTAATTCATTTTATACATGTAAGAACCCATGGGATGGTGATCGGAAGCCGTGAGTTCGAGTTATTCACTTGTAGTGGATTGTTTTGTGGATTGTTTTGTGTTGCTATTGGGCTGCGTATTTTAATGCTGTTTGTTGGAGTTTTGGAGGAGGAAGGGTGTGAAAAAACACCATATATATGTAGGGTTGTGGGCTGGTAGTTCTTCGCAATATTTCCGGGTCGTTTGACACGACTACGGTGGCCATCGTATGTATGAAGTGATTAGATTGTGCGTGGATAGTTTTAGGAGGCTCAATATGATTGTTATTGATGTTGTTTGAGCTATTTGGTGATTGTTTGTAATTGTGTGAAGTCATATATATAGGGGAGGTGTTGTCCGTTTCATCGTAAAATAGGTTGTGGTCGATACATAATAGTTATGACGCTTAAATGATAACGATAGTATCGTTTCTCTTATTGTAGACTAAGGAGTTGTGACAATTGCATAGCTTGAGATTGGGGCAGTATATACAAGGTATGTGAGGCTATTCCTTTCCTTCTTTTGCACGACTCTGATTATACATAATGTGATGAACGAGCTTCCAAAGATACTCTACTCTTAAAAGCTAGCAGTACTTACATTGTTTCCCCTCTTATGGAACGAATGATGTTGATGTTGCTTCTCTTATTCTTATGTTATCAATGTTATTGGTACTTCCTGATTCTTATAAGGTTCATGATGAAGAGTTAGTCCTAATAACGTGTACAAAGGATACCGACCTTACGTCACTCTGAAAGGTTTTGAACGTGAGTCCATGAGTCGAGCATGCATTATATATATGTATCTATTTTACTCTACCGAGACGCACTATAGTCGGTCGGGTATGGCACCTATTGTGCAACCACTGATCAGTTGGGTTTTATCGAGCTCCACGTGGCCGTGTATGATTCTACGAGCCTTTTGATGGCTGGGTACGTTTTTTTTACCGAGCCTATTACGGCCGGGTACGATATGATGATGATGATGACCACAGAGGCGTATGTTTTAAAAGTTTATGTATTTGTACATATGTATCATGCATTTCATGTCAGTAGCCCTCAGAGGTACTCAGATGTTACAGGATGTATATTCTCTATCACTCATTACATTACTATTCGTATTTATAGTTCCCTGCCTTACATACTCAGTACTTTATTCGTACTGACGTCCTTTTGTTTGTGGACGCTGCATGTCGTGCTGCAGGTCCTGATAGACAGGCAGGTGCGACTCCTCCACCACAGTAGGCTGTCCAATTCAGTAGTGCTTGGCGAGATACTTTCTTCGGACTTGCCGTGGTCCTGGTATGCATTTTTGTTATAGACATTATGGGTATGTCGGGGCCCTGTTCCGGCTATGTTGCTACACTTATGTTCCTTTAGAGACTCATAGACAGGTGGCGGCTGATGTATAGTTTGGTATGCCTTGTCGGCTGGTTTTGTATAGTCTTTCATGGTAGCGTGGTAGCTCGTACCTTATATATAGTTTCTTAATTGTCAAGTCATCCCATGTTATGTATGTTCATGCCATCATATTTTATTGTTGGTTGTCCACGATCCATGCCTACCATTTATATTGATCTCGTAGCCCTAAAAGATAATAAAGAAGGTTAGATAAAATGTATGTTGGTGCTCGGTAAGTATGACCGGGTGCTAGTCATGGCCCTCCAGTTTGGGTCGTGACAGTATTCATGAGGAATGAGATTAACAGTGCATTGTTATGAGGGTTAGACAAGGTCTAGGAGTCTTCCTCGCTGAAGGTGAGGGCATCTTCTGGTACGTATCCCCGAGTTCGCTTTTATCTCGTGATTGATATTTTTGTCCTTCTCATCACGGGTTCCTAGGGAACATCGACGCCCCCCAATATCATGTGGATAACATGTTGTGGCTCATTCGTTTCGTTCTTCTTGGCCGCCTCTCTTTCTCGAAACTGATTTTTTGCCCGATCCCTCAAGAATTCTCGAAGGTGACCTTTATTGAGTAGCCTGGATACTTCCTCTTAGAGCTGCTGGCAATCTTCGGTCCTATGGCCATGTGTATTATGAAATTCACATATTAAGTTGTGATTCCTTTGGGAAGGATCTGATTGTATAGGCTTGTGCTATCTGGTGTCTCTGATTTTGCTGATGGCGAACACGATATCCGACACATCGATGTTGAAGTTGTATTCTGATAGGCGCGGTGCCCCTATTGGCCCTGTGTTTCCATTGAATTCGACTCTGTTAATAAGTCCCTGAGGGTTCTGTCCTTGGTTGATCAATCGATCGTTGCGAGGTGGGTTGTGCCCTGGGGCGTTTCTCTTGTCTTTGGTATATGGCTGATACCTTTCTTTGTTTTTCTTTGGCTCCTTTACTAAAAGCCCTCTCGGGTATACTCAGCCCGAGGGGGCTCCCATTTGATCATCCTTGACCCTGATCTTTGACTGGTATCGATTGTGGACGTCCGACTAGGTTATAGTGAGATACTCGATCAGGTTTTCTTTCAGCTGCCTTGAGGCCACTAAGCACCGCCCATTCAAGCCTACACCGCCCAATCGTCGGAAACCGGGGGTAATTTTATTTGTTCTGTTTGGAAGCGAGATACGAACTCTCACATCATTTTGTTCTCCCTCTGCTTGATCTTGAACACGTTAGACTTCCTTGTTGCTACTTTAGTGGCACCATCATGTGCCTTTATGAAGAAGTCCGTTAGTATGGCAAGTGAGTTTATGGAGTTGGGAGCTAGGTTATGATACCACATCATGGCCCCCTTCGAGAGTGTTTCCCCAAACTTCTTTAGTAAGCCAGACTCGATCTCCTCATCTTTTATGTCATTGCCCTTCACTGCGCACGTGTAGGCAGTAACGTGCTCATTAGGGTCCGAGGTCCTGTTGTATTTTGGGAGTTCTGACATTCTGAATTTCTTTGGAATGTGTTTCGGAGCCGCTTCCTCTGGGAACGGCCGTTGCATAAACTTTTTTGAATCTACACCTTTTAGGAGCGAGGGTGCGACCGGGATTTGGTCGACACTGGATTTGTATGTTTCGACCTTCTAGTCGTTGGCTACTATCATTTTCTCGCCCGAATTGATCCTTTTGGTGAGGTCCTTGAGCATTTTTACGATGGTAGGATCAGCTACCGATCAAGATAGCGATAGCCAGTTGTTGTGCCCGCAACATTTCAAAAATAACATGAAGGCTAACTTCCCGTTCTTCCCAAGCTGGGGTTTTTTGGGCTTCCTGTTGTCGCCTTGTTGTATGCTCCTGTCGGTGCGCGAGGTTTTGTTAACCTACTGTGCATCGCGTGAACACGCATCTGCTGGAATCGGTCTAGGTGCGTTCTCAGGGTTCCGTGGTGGCACACCAACAATCGGAACAACTATAACGTTTTCTCAGTTGTTTTCAAAGTTGTCATTTTCAACTCTGTTTACTGAGCCAGACATTTTGACCCGAAATCGAAGATCTTGGGCAAGAAAAAGCGTGAAAGCTAATTGTGTTGTGTAATGGAACCAATGGGAAAATAATCACTATTATTTTTAGCCCGATGGTGGATGGCAAACTATTTACCGTGAAAATGGTAATAATAATTAAATTTGTTGCTGAGACTCTAATAATACGTGATCTATTTTTATGCTAGTTGTTAAGCAGCTGGTGCTAAGTGCATGAAGTTTAAAGACGAAATGCGAGCTAAAATAGAGTTATAATCAAACCGATGAGTTAGCTTGCGGGGCGTCGAACAGAACGATACGTGACCTCGAGGCCGATTCCTGGGCTTGGGCTCGAGCTGTTAAGAGTAGTCGGGGGAAGACTACTAGTTACGATATCATTAATCAAGCCTCTTCATGGCCAACAATGAGAAATAAATGAAGAACAAATATAAAGATAATAAATAAGAGGAATGATATTAAGAGGGTATCTTAGAGAGAAAAGAGAGAGATTTCCTGTATATTCCCTATGAAGTAGTTGGAACAACAACAATTGTTTACAAAATGGTAAGGATCCCCTTTATATAGAAGGGAAAACCTTATATGGTACAACATACATTAATTGTAAAGATATGGAGATGGGTCAGCTAGATGTGACACCCTGATTCAGGTTCAGAGTAGGCCGCCAGGCCTTGTCAGACTTAGTCGTATGTCTCTAGCCACAGTCAATATTGCCTCTAGGCCGGGCGTCGAAGAGCATAAAGGGAGGGAACTTTGTCATATTTTTACGGCCTCGGGGCTTCGAGGTGATCTTCCGAAATGAATTAGTGACGAGAAATTGGACCCTCCGATTTTGCCTCATACAAGTTTCACAATTTAGCAAATAAAGTATTTTAATAAATAATCAACTAATTACAGTAGTTTGTAATGTATTTGATGATTATATATTTTATCACATTTAAATAAAATAACTTAAGTTTAATTAAGTTAATTTTAAAGGGTTTAAAGACTGAAAGGCTACAATTGCGTTAAAATATCATGGTATAGCCTGTTTTCACACTGGTCAATGAAAAA
The DNA here is from genome assembly GCA_026770625.1 of Nicotiana glauca. Taxonomy (NCBI): domain Eukaryota; kingdom Viridiplantae; phylum Streptophyta; class Magnoliopsida; order Solanales; family Solanaceae; genus Nicotiana; species Nicotiana glauca. The sequence continues at coordinate 60,971 of MU771932.1, read as the reverse complement.
TTGCCAGCGTTTACCAAGTCAATGAAAAATAGCCATTATTTTCTGCAACATGGACCGGTCCAGTATAATATACGGGAGTTCTGGTGCATTTGTGTACGAACTCCAGCATATTATGCTGGACCGATATACTTTGTTTACTCCTGTAAAATTTGTGGGAGACTGGAGCACCAGTGCTCCAAACTCCAGTATATTATACTGGACAATTATACTTGCTGGAACTCCGTAAAATTTGCGGGAGTTACCAGCATAATTATGCTTGAAATCCCGTAAAATTTGCGGGAGTTCCAGCATAGTTATCCTGGAACTCCCGTAAAATTTACGGGCATATTTTTTTGGATTTTGAACAGTATTTTCGCTCAAATTTAAAGTGGCTAAATTTCGATGACTTTTGAAACGTGGCTATTTTTCAATGACCAGGGGTAAATCTGGCTATTTTTGAATTTCTTCCTACAATTGCCGATGCTTAATTAAACACAATGTGCATATCCTTTAAATAAATTTCAGCCCAAAATATTGGCCCAATCACAGCTGACTCGGTCCGAAATTATCCCCTTTATTCCACTTTGGCTATTCGCCCCAACACCTGAGTACCAATCAAATTGCGCCACATCACCCCTCATGCACGCTCTCCTAAGAAACACATCTCATCTGGACCATTGATCCAAGTAATCAACGGTCCATGCTTAGACTAAAGCTTTTCCTTTTATTTCAATATGCATCAGTGATTTGTCTCTGCATTTGGATTAAAAGAAATCCAACGATCATTTTTTTTCTTTTAACATGTTATGATAGATATAAATTTATGGTGGATGTCTACTCTTCTTCCATGATCTTCATCTCAAATGGTTAATGACATATTGAATGACATATTTTGTATGTTCAATGACATATTTCATGACATATTTTCTTCACTTTTTATGCCTATATAAAGGCCTTGTAATAGATAGGAAAATACACACAATTGAAGAAGAAAATCTCTTCCTTCTATCTTTCTCTCTATATCTCTATTTCTTGTTCATGTTTTACTAAATTGCTGTTATTTTATAACACGTTATCAGCACGACTCTAGCCTTGTTGAAAGTTAAGTTCAATTCTTTATCCGAAAGGTATAACAGGTTATCTTCTACATTTCTTCTTCTCTTCTTGTCATTCTAGTGGTATTGTACTGTATTATATGAATTAAGTCAATTTGTTATCATGATCATTACGAATCAATATGAATACTACACTGTGGCAAACAATTGCTAATTATTGGCGTTAAAATCCATCACCTTAAACCTATATTTTTATCAATATTTTGTCTTCATTTACAGAAATTGTTGTTTGGTATAATACATAACCTTTCATTCTCAAATCTGCATAAATACTAATAAATAGATTAAGGTTATCATTACCACTATATGTATTATGGCAACACAATTTAAGCATTCGTAATGTTTCTATTCATTTATTTATTTTCACTATCATCTTAATCATTTCTAATTCATTTATTTTCTTTGGTAGTTTTTACTATGTCAAATTTGTCAAAGCTTGAGTTTGTGGCACTTGACATTTCTGGAAAGAATTACCTATCATGGGTTCTCGATGCTGAGATTCACTTAGCCGCTAAAGGCCTTGGTAACACCATTACTCAGGGTAATGAGGCATCAAGCCAAGACAAAGCGAAGTCCATGATTTTCCTTCGTCATCATTTGGATGAAGGTTTGAAGGTTGAATATTTAACAGTGAAAGATCCACTTGAATTGTGGACTGGCCTGAAGGAAAGGTATGATCACCTTAAGCCTACGGTATTGCCAAGGGCTCGATATGAGTGGATGCACTTACGGCTGCAAGATTTTAAAACCGTAAGTGAATATAACTCTGCTGTATTTCGAATAACTTCACAATTGAAATTATGTGGGGAAGTTATAAATGATGAGGATTTGTTGGAAAAAACTCTTACGACTTTTCATGCCTCAAATATGGTATTACAACAACAATACCGTGAAAGGGGCTTTAAAAGGTATTCTGAGTTGATCTCATGCCTTCTGGTGGCTGAGCAACATAATACCCTTTTGCTGAAAAATCATGAAGCCCGTCCCACAGGGTCAGCTCCGCTTCCTGAAGCAAATATGGTAGCCAGACGTGATAAGTCTGGAAAAAGACTGAATAATAATCATGGTCATATGAATGTACGTGGGCATGGCAATGGTAAGAGACGATATGATAATCGTCATCGTGGTGGTCATGGCAAACGAGAGAACAATATGGGTTCTCAAAACAATCCTTCAAGAGGCAAAAATGGTAACTGCCACCGTTGTGGCATGAAAGGTCATTGGAAAATTGAATGTCGTGCACCTGAGCATTTTGTTAGGCTTTATCAAAACTCCATCAAAAGAAAGGCAAATAATGTTGGAGCATCTTCTGCTAATACCTTAGTGGAGTCACACTTGACCTTTAAAAATGATTCTGAGGCAAGGCCTTCAAACAAAAATGATGACAATGCCGAGACAAATCTTGCTTTGAAAGATGATGATTTTCAAGGTCTCGATGATCTTACTCATTTGGAAGTTGAAGATTTCTTTGCAGATCAAAACTAAAGTTTGATCATTTTATTGGGGAATGCAATTGTGTTGTTATTTTCAATGCTTTTATCTCGTCTAAAGTTGTTGTTTTTTTAAGTAGTACTTAAGTTGTCTTATATTGTCGTTGGTGATGTTAGTTTTTTCAGTATTTCTCATGATGTACTTTTATTTTTTTTATGAAGAAATTAAAATTTCCCAGTCTTCAATTGGATCCAAGATGAGTAATGAAGATATATGTCTTTTGGATAGTGCTACAACTCACACAATATTAAGAGAAAAGAAATTTTTCTCTTATTTGGTTATGAAAAAGGCCTATGTTAATACAATATCCGGTAGTACAAAGTTGATTGAGGGCTCCGGAAGAGCAACCTTATTATTACCCAAAGGAACGATATTAAATATTGATAATGCATTGTATTGTAGTAAATCTCAAAGAAACTTGTTGAGTTTCAAAGCTATTCGCCTAAATGGCTACCATGTTGAGACATCAAATGAAGGAAAGGTGGAATACCTTTATATTACTACAATAAAAGCGGGTAAAAGATATGTGCATGAAAAACTACCCGCATTTTCTTCTGGGTTGTATCACACAAATATTGGTGTGATTGAATCACATGGCATAGTAAACAAAAAGTTTACTACTTCTAATGATTTTATCATTTGGCATGACCGGTTGGGTCATCCCGGTTCTAACATGATGCGCAGAATAATAGAGAATTCAAATGGGCACACATTAAAGAACAAGAAGATTCTTCAATTTAAGGAATTCTCATGTGCTGCTTGTTCTCAAGGAAAATTGGTTATTAAACCATCATCAGCTAAAATTGGGATTGAATCCCCTGCATTTCTGGAACGTATACAGGGTGATATATGTGGGCCTATACACCCTTCGTGTGGACCATTCAAGTATTTTATGGTCTTGATAGACGCATCTACAAGATGGTCACATGTGTGCTTATTGTCAACTCGTAATATGGCATTTGCGAGATTGTTGGCCCAAATAATAAGATTAAGAGCACAATTTCCAGATTATGCAATTAAGACAATTCGTCTTGATAATGCTGGTGAATTTACATCTCATGTCTTTACTGATTATTGTATGGCCATTGGAATAAAAGTTGAGCATCCGGTTGCTCATGTCCATACTCAAAATGGTCTAGCAGAATCATTGATTAAACGCCTCCAATTAATAGCTAGACCATTACTAATGAGAACAAAACTTCCCCTTTCAGTGTGGGGACATGCTATTTTGCATGCAGCAACACTTGTGCGTATAAGACCAACCAGTTATCATGAAGTCTCCCCATTGCAATTGGCTTTTGGCCAAGAGCCAAATATTTCCCATCTTAGAACCTTTGGTTGTGCGGTATATGTTCCAGTTGCTCCACCACAACGCACAAAGATGGGTCCCCAAAGAAGGTTGGGGATATATGTTGGGTATGAATCTCCTTCTATTATAAAATATCTGGAGCCTATGACCGGAGATTTATTTACAGCGAGATTTTCTGACTGTCATTTTGATGAATCAATATACCCAACATTAGGGGGAGAAAATAAGCAGCTGAGAAATGAGATAGATTGGAATGTATTGTCACTATCTCATTTAGATCCTCGAACAAATCAATGTGAACAAGAGGTTCAAAAGATAATTCACTTGCAAAATATTGCAAATCAACTGCCAGATGCGTTCACTGACCTGCCAAGGGTGACTAAGTCATATATTCCAGCTGCTAATGCTCCAGTTCGAGTTGATATCCCGGTAGGACAATCAATTAAAGCAAATGAGCTTAAACCACGCTTGAAACGTGGTAGACCCGTCGGTTCTAAGGATAAAAATCCTCGGAAAAGAAAAGGAGTAAATGATCAAAGTGATCATAATACGGAGGTAGTGGCTCAAGAAGAGCACATAGACATAACAAATGATAGGACCTCAAGGGAAGTTCAGGTACCTGAAAATGATGATGATGGAGAGATCTCAATAAGTTATGTCTCAACGGGGAAAACATGGAACCGAAATAGTATTGTTATTAATAACATATTTGCTTATAATATTGCTGTTGAAATAATGCAACAAGACGAGGATCTTGAACCAAACTCTGTCGATGAATGTAGACAGAGAGATGATTGGCCAAAATGGAAAGACGCCATCCAGGCAGAATTAACTTCACTTGTGAAACGTGAAGTTTTTGGACCTGTAGTGCAAACACCTGATGGTGTTAAGCCTGTTGGATATAAATGGGTCTTTGTACGTAAAAGGAATGAGAAAAATGAGGTACAAAGATATAAGGCACGTCTAGTTGCACAAGGATTTTCACAAAGGCCTGGTATCGATTATGAAGAGACATATTCTCCTGTTATGGATGCTATAACATTTCGTTATCTCATTAGTTTTGCTATCCATGAAAAGCTTGACATGCATTTAATGGATGTGGTTACAGCATACCTTTACGGTTCACTTGATAATGAGATATACATGAAAATTCCCGAGGGATTTAAAATGCCTGACGCACATAATTCAAAGTCTCGGGAAATATTTTCAATCAAATTGCAAAGATCTTTGTATGGTCTAAAGCAATCAGGAAGAATGTGGTATAACCGCCTTAATGAGTATTTATTAAAAGAAGGTTATATAAATGATGCCATTTGTCCATGTGTTTTTATAAAGAAAACAACATCAGGGTTTGTTATACTTGCTGTATATGTTGATGACATAAACCTTATTGGAACTCCTACAGAACTCCAAAAGGCAATTGATTATTTAAAGAAGGAATTCGAGATGAAAGATCTCGGAAAGACAAAATTATGTCTTGGTTTGCAAATTGAACATTTGGCAAACGGAATTTTTATTCATCAATCTGCTTACATAGAAAAGGTATTGAAACGGTTTTACATGGATGGAGCACATCCATTAAGTACTCCGATGGTTGTTCGATCACTTGATATGAATAAGGATCCATTCCGACCTCAAGAAGAGAATGAAGATCTACTTGGTCCTGAAGTACCATATCTTAGTGCAATCGGTGCACTAATATATCTTGCCAATACTACAAGGCCTGACATAACCTTTTCAGTTAATGTCTTAGCAAGATATAGCTCTGCTCCTACAAGGAGACATTGGAATGGAATCAAACACATATTGCGGTATCTAAAAGGGACTACCGATATGGGCTTATTTTATGGAAATAATTGCAGTCCCGATCTTGTTGGTTATGCTGATGCTGGGTATTTATCTGACCCACACAAGGCTCGATCTCAAACAGGTTATGTGTTTACCTGTGGAGGCACTGCCATATCTTGGCGATCGACTAAGCAATCAATTGTGGCTACTTCATCTAATCATGCGGAACTAATTGCTATTCATGAAGCAAGTCGAGAGTGCGTGTGGTTGAGGTCTATAATACATCTTATTCGAAACAAATGTGGTTTGAAATGTGACAAATTACCCACGATTTTGTATGAAGACAATGCAGCATGCATAGCTCAATTAAAGGGAGGGTTCATAAAAGGAGATAGGACAAAACACATTTCACCAAAGTTATTTTTCACACATGATCTTCAAAAGAATGGTGATATCAATGTGCAACAGATTCGTTCAAGTGATAATATGGCTGATTTGTTCACAAAATCTCTACCGACGTCAACCTTCAAGAAGCTAGTACATAAGATCGGGATGCGTAGGTTTAAGGATGTGAATTGATGCTCTCATCAGGGGGAGTTAATACGCGTTGTACTCTTTTTTCCTTACAAGGTTTTGTCCCACTGGGTTTTCCTTGCAAGGTTTTTAACGAGGCAACCAAAAGGCGTATTTCTAAATATGTGTACTCTTTTTCCTTCACTAGATTTTTTTTTCTCCATAGTTTTTTTTTTTCCTAGTAAGGTTTTAACGAGGCACATTATCTATGGACATCCAAGGGGGAGTGTTATGATAGATATAAATTTATGGTGGATGTCTACTCTTCTTCCATGATCTTCATCTCAAATGGTTAATGACATATTGAATGACATATTTTGTATGTTCAATGACATATTTCATGACATATTTTCTTCACTTTTTATGCCTATATAAAGGCCTTGTAATAGATAGGAAAATACACACAATTGAAGAAGAAAATCTCTTCCTTCTATCTTTCTCTCTATATCTCTATTTCTTGTTCATGTTTTACTAAATTGCTGTTATTTTATAACATAACAAACATTTTTATGTCCTAAATATTAGAGCCGTGATCACAATGATCAACGGCTCCCTTTTACCCACCCACTTTAAATCTACCAAACAACTAAACCCTAATAAATCTACCAACACCACTGGCCGCCCTCATTTCCATTTCCTATCTCCTTTCTCCCATTCATCAGCGCGGTCAATCACCAAAACCTCGCACAAATTTGTTCAAGGTCACAAATTGAACCCGAAAAATCATCCAAATTGTCTCTCATCCACGAATCCAGCAGATTCCTTTCCCTTTTTTATCACTGTAATTTTAAAAACTCAAATCAATCCCTACATCTAAAAATTGCAACTGGAATCTATGTTATTGTCCACCCATCTTTTATATCTTAGCATGCACTTGTGAATTTCATCAATCTTATTTGTGTCCTGAGGTCAATTGTAGTGACCTCTTAACATTAGAGTTCTGACCTATGAATTTTCTCATTCAACAGTCACTTTCCCGTACCAAGGTAAACTCCTCACTGGTTTCCCACTGTGTTTTTCGATTTTTGCCTCTACCTTGCTACCATCACTCCACTATCGTCATCTTCCACTATTTATTTGAATTCAAACGGAAACCTAGACTTGAATACCATTATAAAAAGGGACATTCAATGCATTCACCTAACAAACAATTGAATACAATCCTAAATACAAAAGAAATAAAGAAAAAGAAAAACTTTAGATTTCCTCACTCACCGATTTTCATTTTTTCTTCTCACCTTCTCCGATACTGAGTTCGTTCTGTTATTCGAGCTTGAGTTTGGATTCCTAAATAGCTAAAAAAAGCTAAGTTTGGTTGACTGCTCTGTAGTAGGTCATCATCCATGGACACTCCTCTATTCTTAGATTTTTTTTGTTGTTTCGTGTTTGTAATGATTCTATTTATTGATTTCTTTCGTTTATGATATGTGTCAATAGTTTATAACTCATTATTATGTTCTGCTTTCCCACGCCCTTTTTATTATTTGAACTAATGATCTCTTGATTCTTGTGATTATTGTAATACTGTCGATTAATATATGTTAATGAACTTCCTAACTTAACTAGATAATGCCTCTTAAAATAGATGATCTATGTCCTGCTGAACTTTTGTAGTTAGCGAAGAGACTTTGATTATTCAGTGTATGTTTTATCAATTGTACTATCATGTACGTTTAATCAACTTAATTAAGATGTGCTCTTAGACTTTCATCGATGTCCTGTTGAGAGTTTATCTCTGCTACATCTGTGCTACATTGGTTCTTGGAGTAGTAATGTTATACCATCTATTAATGTATCTAAAAAATGATCTCCATCATGGTATCCGTGTCATACAGACTTAACTTGTCTGCTTGGACTGATTAATCTCATACTGAAACCATGTATGCTCTACACATTTAAAAATTCACATGTCCTTATGATTTGAACTTTTGTTATGAAATCATTAGCATAGTCATTATGTTATCTACTTATCTGATATGTCCTGTAAATCATAAAATCATTTACAAGCCTCCTTGTGTATAAGTTGAGTTGATTCTGTTGACTTTCCATGCTTATGTTTGCCCAGTTGTGCTCATGAACTTCATGTTGTCTATTATTTAGGAAAGAATCTTGCCTAAGCTATTGTACTCTTCATTTGAAATATCCTTATAGAAGAGAAGTTAAACCTTGCCAGCTTTAATAACTTAACAGTGTAGGATCTGAAATGGAAGTTTACTATTGTTACTTACAGATGTAAACAATTACTGGTGCTTACATGTCTTGTTAAAATGAGCACCCGACCCATTGTCTTACACTTGGTTGATATCTTTGCTTATAAAACATAGTAATTGTAACAACTCGGTCAGTTGTTTTGAGTGTTGTAGCCCCATTCCCCCATTTACTGCTTATCTTATGCTTAAGTATTGTTAAGTGACTTGCTGGGGTAGTTGGTTTGGATCTGAGAATGTTTCGGAATGAGTTGAGACACTTAGTATCAAGGTTGGAAGTTTAGGCTTAAAAGGTTGATCGAAAGTTGATTTATGTGTAAATGGATCCGGAATGGATTTCTAATAGTTCCAATAGCTTTGTATGGTGAATTTTGACTTGGGACTGTGTCTGGATAGTGATTTCGAGGTCCGCAGCTCATTTTGGCTTGAAATGACAAAAATTGAAAAATTAAAAATTTTGGAAATTGGGAAGTTTGAACAAGATTTGAATTTGTGGTTACTGGGCTTGAATTTTTTTTTGGAAGTTGGAATAGATCCTTTGTGTAATTTATCACTTTTGTGCAAAATTTGACGTTAATTGGACGTGATTTGATAGGTTACGACATTGATTGCAGAAGTTGGAATTTTCTAGTTTCGTTAGACATGAATTGAGGTACGATTCATGTTTTTGATGTTGTTTGATGTGATTTGAGGTCTTGGCTAAGTTTGCATTTTGTTTTAAGACTTGTTGATATGTTTGGTTGAGGTCCCGCGGGCCTCGAGTGGATTTCTGATGGTTCACGGATTTAAAATTAGCATAACTGTTATGCTGGTGCTACAGGTCTGGTGTAATCGCACCTGTGCGGGGATTGGCCGCAGGTGCGGAGCCATATAAGTGGCTAAGCTTTCACATCTGTGAAGAGGAGCAAGGTCACTGAAGGTCGTAGGCGCGGAAAAGATTCTACAAATGCAGATTTGCATCTGCGCGAGGTCTACCGTAGAAGCAGATTTAGACATGCAGCGTTAAGTCGTAAAATCGAAGGGTGGTCTGCAGATGCGGTCCCACATGTATGGGACTGCATGTGCTAAGGTCTCTTTTAAGTGAGTTTCGCAGAAGCGAGGGTTTCTCCGTAAAGGTAGAAGCACAGGTGCGAGCCTAGGCTCCGTAAGTGCGGAAAAGCCGGGCAATGTTCAAAAGTCGAGGGTTTCATGATTTTATTCATTTTAGACCTTGAAAACTCGTACTAAGGCAATTTTTGAGAGGGCTATCTAGAGGTTTATTGAGGTAATTTACTTGTGATCATTTTTATTCAATAATATTATTTCCTGATTGAATTTCCAACCTAGTTTGTATGCTTTTTAGGTGGAATTTTAGGAATTTTAGGCTATGGATTGAAGAGTTAAATTTTAGGATTCGAGTGATGTTTTGGTGGATTTGAGTAATTTTTGTATGGTAGGACTCGTGGTTGAATGAGAATCCGGATTTTGTAACTTTTGTTGAATTCCAATATGTGGTCCCGGGGGTTTACTTTTGAGTTGACTTTTTGACTTTTGATTAAGAACTTCGAATTTTCATATGGAATTGATTCGTATAGCTTGAGGTGATTATATCGAATTGTTTGGAGCTAGATTCGAGGCACTCAGAGGTCGATTCACGAGACAGTATTTTATTAGAGTAGGCATTTGCACTGTTTGAAACACTGAATTACATGTTATGTGGTTGATGTTGAGGTGATGCACATGCTAGGTGACGTACGCTCACGCGTGCACCATAGGAGTTGTGACTCGGACGATTTCGTGGTACTGTATAGTTGAATAACCTTGTTGTTATCCGTATGTTCTCCATGTGTTAGAGAAATTGAGCTGCCATTCATGTTAGAAATTATGCTTAGGCTATATGCTGGTATTGTTGGGACCTAGAGAGGTCGTATTGCTGTTAAATTACATGCTTAATTTTCAATTATGTACTTAGTCACATCTATCATCCACATATCATATCTCAATCTCTGTCACCATTTATTGATACTTGATATCATCATTGTTTGGGCTGATTTTCATGCCATTGTGAGCCCGAGAGACCGGAGAGATTGGTGACTAAGTGAGGCCGAGGGCCTAACTATGTGGATCTTTATATGATAGGGCTGGACGACACATCAGGCCTTATTGATTCATGCTATGATTGGATTATTACGACATTTGGGATGGATCTACCCCTCATGAGTTTGTGCACTCACAGTGAGCACATGTACCTACTGAGTGCGAGTGCGAGTGCAAGTGCTGAGCGATTGGGAAAATTGAGTGACTGTGAGGAATAAGTGACTGAGAGGATGGAGAGAATGGAAGGACTGAATGATTGATACTTTGAGAGTATGCATATGATTTCCTCATTGTTTTGTATATCAGTTGGCATACATAACTGACATGTAAATATCAAGACATATCATTTCTTATTTTAGTTGCACATGACATATCTTACATATTTAAGGTTTAACTGTTAAACTTGAAAGCATGTCTACATTTCTATACTGTATTTCTATAATTGTACTATACCTGTGTGGCTCATCACTGCTTTCAACCTAAAGGCTAAACTTGTTACTTATTGAGTTGGTTTTACTCACACTACACCCTGCGCTTCGTGTGCAGATCCAGGTGCTTCTGGATACGATGGTTGTTGACGTTTTAGCTATTGTTTAGTTTGGAGATCCTCGATGTAACTGCTTGGACTTCCACAGTCCTTGACTCTCCTCCTTTATCGTCTAGTTATATTTGTACAATACTCTCTTAGCCAGTATTTTTTAGACTTTGTTACTGTATAGATGCTCGTGTACCTAGTAACACTCGAGTTTTGAGAAATTATGTATTGAGTTGTGACATTTTCATCTAGTTATATGAGACTTTTACTTTCTTAAGCTTATTTCCATATATTTTAAATTTCAAGATATTGGTTTGAGTGAGTTGTCAGCTTGCCTCATTTCATGATAGACGCCATCACGACTCTTGAGATTTTGGACCGTGAGAAGTTGGTATTTGAGCCTAGGTTACATAGGTCTCACGAGTCATGAGGTTTAGTAGTCTTGTGGATCGGTACGGAGATCCATATACATAACTTTGAGAGGCTGCAGATCTCTTAGGAAAACTTCATATTCGTGTATTCTTGTCGTGCGAATATCTTGATTCCATGAACTAAACTTTTATTATTCTATTCTATCACAGACGGTGATGACACGTGCCACCGGATCAGGCAGACGACCACCTGCACCACCAGCTAGGGCCACGAGAGGTCGAGATCACGATTGAGGCCGGGGTGCAGCTCGTACAATAGCTACAGTAGAACCTATAACATCACTACTTTCTCCAACTCAGGAGCAGGTTCTAGATGTGGTTGAGCTAGTGGTACCAGCTCAGGCACCAACTGTGCTATTTACCTTGAAAATGGTAATTACAATAACATTTGATTTTGTGGTTCTAAGAATATGTAATTTATTTTTATGTTTGTTAGGCAATAGATGTTAAGTGTGAGAATAGGAAATAAGATAAGAAGTTGAATGTGGTGTGACAAGAAAATCGAGTGGCCGAGAATCGGGGCTTCGAGCTGGCTTATACGGGGCCTCGAGGTCGACCTAAGCATTAGGCTGTGAATGGCCGATGAAAAACTAATAGTTCTAACAGCATTGATGATGGCTCTTTATGATCAGTGATGAGTAATAAATGAAGAATAATCAATAAAACGCAATAAATGTAAGCATTATAATAAATGGAGCATATGTTTGAGTTAGAGAGCAGAGAATGTTGTTGTTTTTGTATTAAATATCATATATCTTACAAAATGAAAGGGGTAGCCTTTATATAGGAGGGGGAATCTCAAGATAGTACATATACATTTATTAGAAAGATAAAATAGTCGGTACAACTATTAAATGCCACAGTACGGGCTTGTACTATTCTTATGAACTTAGTCAGCTCTAACCACTTGACTTGGGAATCTCCCACTCGTTTATCATAGCCACTGATTTGTACTGCACCGAGGTCAAATGTTGGGGACCTTTGATGACGTTCAAACCTACTACTAAAAAGTAACTGGACACGGTCGCATGCAATATAATTTACCCAACTATGAGACAGGTTCGAATCCCACCAAGAACAATATGTAGGCGATTAGGAAAGTAAGAGAATTATCACTTGTTATGCAATGCCAAACATTAAGGAATTTTTTGAAAAAATATTTATACCTAAATGCGAAAATATAAACTAACCTAGAAAGCAAGTAATATGATCAATGGCTACAAGTATGGATGCATCAGGAATTATACTCAAGTAACGATCCAATGTATTTCACGATTTTATAATTATGAGCGAGTTTATGTTAATTAGCCACGGGTAATAATTCTATATTAGCTTCTTCCAAAGACTAACAAGACTTCCTAATTGAATTATCCTTAAAACAATTAAGAGATTAAGCACACCCAGAATGGCTACAAGTAGTTCAATTCTATCCCTAGTTAGAATCTATAAAATTAGGGTTAACACCTCAAGTTCGTCTTAATTAATCTTTCCCAACACAAAATTATCTTTTTCAAGATTAATTCGGAGTCAATGGGCGATTCCTAGGGTTAGCTAATCCCTTTGGAAACATTAAAGAACAAGAATAATTAAAGTAACAATAACTTACTTCATATATAAGTGAAAATCATTAAATACATAAGCACACCAAGATATTTAATCCACACTTTAGCTATGAATATTTTCATAAACAAGATTCAAATGTTGGAAATAAATACTACACACTTAAATATTCAACCAAAGCAAGAAAAATAAAGAAATAAACATAAATGGGTATGAAATCCTTAACCACAAGCATGAAATCTTCAAAACCCAAGTGTATGTGCAAACCCTAGCTTCCAAAACTTGTTCTGTCTGGTCTTTAGAACTTAAAATATGCCAAAAGATATTGACAAATGAGCTGGCTTGGGTATGAAATGGTTTGGGGTGAAAAATGTGAAATTCCAGAACTGCCCAGTTTTTTCATTGCGTTCGCGACCACACCTTCGCGTTCACGAAGGTTTGCTATCCTCAACTTTCGCGTTTGTGTTTAGTCCTTCGCGTTCGTGACGGTTTGGTTTCTGAATCTACGCATTCGCGATGGGTACTTCGCATTCGTGAAGGCCTAGCCATCCTGCTTCTTTGTGCTCGCATTGTACCTTCCCGTTCGCGAAGAGTAAATCACTGGAAGGTTCTATTTTGTCCATTTTAGCTATTTTTTGACTTGTTTTAACTTGGTTTCTTCACTATTACTTCTAAATCACATACAACCTGTAAAACAGAAGTAAATGAAATTAAACGCATGATTTTATCACTCAAACATAGAAAAAATATAGTTTTAAAGACAAGATAAGTTGGTAAAATACAAACTTATCAACCTTCGGGGTCTAAACTTGAGCTGCGTCTTGAGCCTTCTGGAGACACGCCATGGAATGCCGTAATGATCGTAAAATCGGACTCTTAGGTTTTAGCCATATAGAGATAGTCTCCGCATTTCTTAGAATGGAAATGATAAGAAACGTCTTTGACATTGACTTTCTTGAGCCTCTCACAGTGATGTCATGCTTATGATGTAAGCTTTTGTGATGATTGAAACATCCCATCGGTTCATCTTCCTAGAAGAATTCAATAAACCATCGCCTTATTTTCCCAAAAGCGGTGATATTGCCGCCGATCCATTTCCCAAATAAGCATTGATTGCGCCTGTTGATACGTTCCCCAAAGACATTGATAGCGTCGTCGGTTATGCTACTACCTTTTTATAAATAAGAGCTTTCTTGAACAAAAATTCCATCCAGTCATTCTTCAATAGCCTTTAACCCTTTTCTTCTCTTCATCCTTATCCACACTATATTTTCCATGGTTCAAGCCCATAACCGTAAGTCGCATGACAACGGTTTTACCAAATGTGCCATGGCTCATTTTTAGAGATTTTCCCCACTGAGTGGGATCGTACTGGTTTGTTGTTGTTGTTGGCCCGAAATAATGAGATAGGGGCTTCAAATTAATCTCGTTTCGGAGGATATGCGGACGGTGAACTGCTACCCATCTCTCTTAACTTCAACCTGGTGTGGCGCTTCACTCCTTGTGCTTTCCTTGGAGTGAGGCGGCGTCATCTACTAACTTTTGCATCCCATACCGGTGCAATGTCTCAAGAAGTGGCTTCCCAAAAGTAGTGCTAATGAGACCCATACTCGCTAAATTTATCACCAAGCCACAATTTTCCCTGCTTATTAAAAGCCTTTTGTCTATGATAGGCTACAACCTCTTCCTCATTCATTGCTGCTTCGGAAGAGATTCTCGAAGATGTTGGTCGAAACATCAAAATGGGGTCCCCAAGGAAAGGGGTCCTTGCAAATGTCGCTCCCGAGGATGTACCCTCGAAAGTAGATTAGGCTTTTTAGCTGTTGTATTTTGCTTATTTGTTTCTGTGTAAGAACCCCTCGTGGACTTTTGTAATCGTCGTTTAATTAATACAAAAGTTTCTTCAATTTGCTTTTGACTTATGCTAGACTCCCTTTTGCCTGTGTTTGTGAAAAATCAAAGCATGTAACTTTATTAATCAATCTCAATACTGGATCAGGACATAGGGATTCCTTCGGTTCTCGATTGGTTAATATGATATTCCCTAAAAACCCTTTTTCATCCCTCGGACTAAGCCTGGATCGATTCTGATACAAACTTAGGTCGTCGGGACTTTCGAGCTCGGATTGAATAAAAGCGTGGCCTTGGATTTCCTTAAAATAAAGCTTAGCATTTTTAAGCTCCATTGATAGTCCTCGAGGGATGAGTTTACTTGATCATCTGAAATTTTAAGATAGCTTTTAGGCCTTGCACATAGTCCCAGAGTGAGAGTTTGCTTGAATTCGGGTGGCCTCCAACTGAGCAAAAATTGTCCTTGATCTTAATATGAAGATAACCTTAAGGCGTTATAGATTGTTCCTGAGCGAGGATGCATTCGAACTCGGGTGGCCCTCGGGCTTAAAATAATTGAGAGAGAGTTCAAATTGACCTTTGAGATTTAGGTAGCTCTAGTTCTTTGCAAATAATCCTCGAGTGAGAGTTGGCTCAAACTCGGGTAGTCCTTGGGATTAATAGTCAAGCAGGCATTGGTTCGATCTCGAAATAGAGATAGCCTCGAGGTAGTATGAATAGTCCTCGAGCGAGAGTTTTCTTGAACTTGGGCGGCCTTGAAAAGTTGCTTTGAACTTAAAATGAAGATAGCCCTAAGGCGTTATAGTTGGCTCCTGAGCGAGGATACACTCGAACACGACTGGCCCTTGGGATATAGTAATCGAGACACCATTTAAATTGATCTAAAGGCAAAGACAGCCCTAAGACTTTATAAATAACCCTTGAGTGAGAACTGAATCGGGCTTAGGTAGCCCGAGGGCCAAAGAATCGGCTGAATGACCCGCACTTGCAATAGCAGAGATCCTCGAGATTGGGTACCATCTTGAGGCTACATTGATGCCAATAGCTCTTAGATACCAATTTTATTTTGATGGAGATCCTTGAGATCGGGAACAATCTCGAGGCTAGATTGGTGTTGATGGCTCCTTAGAGCTCATCGTTATGGTAGTAAAGTGTTACACCCTATGTTTTCGTGTAGGAAAGTATGCCATAAGTGAATAGATGCAAGCTCGGGAATGAGATTATTCGAGGTTACAAGTATTATGCCATTTCAAACAAGGGATAAGTAAATTCATGAGGGTAAGTAAATCGAAGAAAATAAGTTTCGTCGAAGCTTGGCAATTTGGGATAAAATACGGTCCGAGCTATAATACCCGGTGCTTATGGACAAATGCCATACAAGGTTCTATATGACCACGATAGCAAGGTGTACAAGGAATATTAAAAGTGAGTAATATTTTAAGTAATTTGAGATAATTCTTAATTATATGAATAATTGGTAAATTATTGGATAATGGGAAGTTACGTGATTAATTAAGGAATTGTTGGATAAGATTAAACCCCCTCCATAGGTGGCAACACCCCCAAATTCAATTTAATGACTCTTAAAGTTGTTGCATAGGTGTCACACTTAGAAGGAAAAATTGGAAGAAAATAGTGGGATGAAATATTGAATTTGGACTTTATACACAAATTTGTTAATCAACTTTCTGGGAGCCTTTTTTTTCTGAACCAATTGAAGTAGTAGACAATATATCAGTGGGAGCTTCTCTTTCTCATTAATGAGGTCCATAAGGACTTGTTGAAGAGCCTTTTCATTGAAAGGTTGGTACTTGAAGATAAAGTTATATGCAATTTTTCTTCTAAATTAGACATTTTTGCACCGAATCAACCCGCTGCCTTATTCATCATTGAACATTTTGAATCTGGTTGATGAGAACAAATCGGATGGAGCTCCATAGCTCATTTGAAACTTCACGACATATTATAGCATGAGTTGTTGTAAATTTGAAGGAGTACGGTGTAATATTTCTCAAAAGAATTAGCTTAGGAATGTTAAGGCTATCCCTTCTTTCTTTTTGGCATGATCTATACGACACGAATAAAATGAGCAAATGTACAAATTTCATAAAAGAATCTGTTCATAGAAGTATTAGAGATGTCTATGTCCTTGAATTCCCATATGTTTTATTATTTTATCATCTATTCATGGGTCTCAAAAATACCTAAGTTGGTAAAGTTTATTTAATCATATTAATTAGAGGCATAATCATGTTATGACGTACCGAGAGATTTATTAACGTACTTTATATGCATTTTATGCATTTATACATGTACATTGACTCATGACCTGATAGTGTATATATATATGGGGGATATGGAACATATTATGTCATTATATACGCACCACCACTTGATCAACTGGTATACATTGATGATTTTGCCTATAGTGGTCGAGATGATAAGATAGGATGACCTCAGAGGCCCTATGATGTTATGAATCATGTACCTAGGCACGACATGACATTCATACCCATATGTATCACACTATAATTATTTCATGATTTATAGAGTTTTCCAGACTTACAGGTTGAGTCATGTACTCTATATTTTTTTCATATCTATTATGTAATTATTTATATGCCTTACATACTCAGTACATTATTCGTATTGACGTCCGTTTTGGCTAGGGATGGTGTGTTTCATGCTCGCAGGTCCCGATAGATAGGTTGAGAACCCTTCAAGTAGGCTATCAGCTCAGCGGAAGATGTTGGTGTGCTCCATTTGCTTTAGAGTTGCTTGTTTGGTTAATATGATTTAGACGTGTATTGTTTGGTATGACAGGACTCTGTCTCGACCTTTATGAATATTATGTTTTCTTAGAAGATTTTAGACAGATGTCATGTACGTAAAGTATTGTATGGCCTTATCGGCATATGTTCTGCATACGAGTGGTGATTTTGGTCTTATAGGCTTGTATGTCGTATATATAAGTTGGTATCACATGTTGTATTCTACTTATATCACGACAACCTTTCGGCTCAATTATCTATGATAGTATGACATGAAAAGATATGTTATATTGGTACTCGGTTAAGTAATGTACCGGGTGCCGATCCGTCTGCCAAAAATATTGATTGCACTTGTCGATACGTTTTCTAAAGAGAATTGATTGTGATTGTTGGCCGTGCTACCCTCTCTATATAAATGGAAGCTTTCTTTAATCAAAACTTAACTCAGTCATTCTTCACTATTTTTCAACTCCTTTCTTCTCATTGCCCCCATCCAGTTTTATTTCTCATGTTTAATGCCTATGGTCGTAAGGTCATATGACATCGCTTACACTGGCTAAGTAATGGCCCTTTCTCAAAGTTGTCTTCCTCTAAGAGGGATTGACCTAAGATGTTATTGTTATTGTTGTTGTTGTTGTTGCTACTGCTGTCATCGTTGGCTCAAGACGATGAAATAGGGGCACCGATTTCTTCCTAGTCAGGAAGATATTCGGACTCTACACCACTGCTCAGGAGGATGTTTGGACCTTATACCGCTGCTCACTTACCTACTTAGGCCTATTGAGTAGAAGGGCGTGAGTATGGGTAGCCTTGATTTCATTCCTGTTGGTGAGAGACCTCTTGCATCAGATGTTCAAGCCTTGGCAAATCAGTTTGTAAGATTAGATATTTCATAACCCAGCCGAGTTCTAGTATGTGTGGTTTCTCGATCTTCCTTTTATGTTTGCATCAGGGAGAGCTAGTATGATGATCCCCTTTTGCTTGTCCTTAAGGACACGATTCAGTATGGTGATGCCACAAAGGGTAATATTGGAGATGATGGGGTTTTAAGGATGCATGGTTGGATTTGTGTGCCCAATGTGGATTTCAACATGAGTTGATTCTTAAAGAGGCCCAGAGTTCGCGATATTCCATTCATCCGGGTGCCCTAAAGATGTACCAGGACTAGAGGCAGCACTATTGGTGGAGGAGGATGAAGAAAGATATAGTGGTGTTTGTATCTCAATGCCTAATCTGTAGGAGGTGAAGTAGGAGCATCAGAGATCGGACAGACTACTTCAAACACTTGAGATTCCAGATTGGAATGGATTTTGTAGTTGGGATCCCACGTGCTTCAAGGAAGTTCAACGGTATTTGGGTAATTATTGATCGGTTGACCAAGTCCGCGTATTTCATTCCAATATGGACTACTTATTATTTTGAGTGATTGGTTGAGGTCTACACCCGTGAGATTGTTCATCTTCATGATGTGCTAGTGTCCATCATTTCATATTGGGGCATGCAGTTTACATTGCAATTTTGGAGAGTAGTGCAGCAAGAGTTTGGCACACAGGTTGAGTTGAGTACATCATTTCACCCTCATACAGATGTATAGTCCAAGTGCACTATTAAGATATTGGAGGATATGCTACGTGTTTGTGTCATAGATTTCGGGCATTTTTGGGATCAACTTCTACCGCTTGTCGAGTTTGCCTACACGAACATTATCGAGCATTCAGATGGATCCATATGAGGATTTTTATGGGAGACGGTGTCAATCTTTGGTGGGTTGGTTTGAGTTGGGTGAGCCTAGGATATTGGGTATTGACTTAGTTCAGTATGCTTTTGATAGGGTTAAGTCTATTCAGAGTTAGTTTCACACGGTATAGTCTAGACGGAAGAGTTACGCTGATTGGAAGGTTCATGATGTTGCTTACATGATGAGGGAGAAAGTACTGCTCAGAGTTTCACCCATGAAGGGTGTTATGAGGTTCGGGAAGAAGGGAAAGTTGAGCCTTCGATGTATTGTGCCTTTTGAGGTGCTTCAGAGGATTGTAGAGGTGGCTTACAAGTATGCCTTTCCGCCTAGTCTGTCAAGTTTCCATCCAGTGTTTTATGTTTTTATGCTCTAGAAGTATGTCGGCGATGCGTCTCATATTCTGGATTGCCCGATTCGAAAGTTGAGGTCAAAGTACATGGCTTCAGTGAAGGTGCAGTGAAGAGGTCATCTAGTTGAGGAGGCTACTTGGGACACCAAGCAGGAGATGCGTAGCAGATATCCACGCCTATTTGAGAGTCAAGTTATATTTCTAGACCACTTCGAGGATGAACGCATGTTTAAGAGGGGGAGGGGAGGGGGGATGTAACGAAGCGGCCGATAGTTTTGAGTGTTGTAGGCCCCTTCACCCATTTACTACTTATCTTATGCTTAATTGTCATTATGTGACTTGTCGGGGTAGTTGGTTTGGTTCCTAGGATGTTTCCGAATGAGTTAAGACACTAAATCTCAAGGTTGGAAACTTAAGTTGAAAAAAATTATCGGATGTTGACTTTTGTTTAAGCGGCTCCGAAATTGAGTTTTGATGGTTCCGATTGCTATGTATGGTGATTTTGGACTTAGGAGTGTTTCTAGATAGTGATTTGGAGGTTCATAGATGATTTTGGGTTGAAATGGCAAAAGTTGGAAAATTATAAGTTTTTGAAATTGAGAAATTTGACCGACAGTTGACTATTTGGTTATCCGGCTCGGATTTTTGTTTTGGGAGTTGGAATAGGTTTGTTGTGTCATTTATGACTTGAAAAATTTGAGGTCAACCAGATGTGATTTGATAGGTTTTGGCATCGATTGTAGACGTTGGAATTTCTTAGTTTTGTTAGGCTTAAATTGAGCGATTCGTATTTTTGAAGTTGTTTGATTTGATTTGAGACCTTGACTACTTTCGTATCGTATTTTAAACCTTATTGATATGTTTGGTTGAGGTCCCGGGGGCCTCGGGTAGATTTTGGATTGCTATTGAAAATTGGCTTAAGTTTTATATTGGTGCTACAGGTCTGGTGTCATTGCACTTGTGGTGGGATTGGCTGTAGTTGCAGAGCCGCATAAGTGGCTAAGCTTGGGCAGATGCAAAGAAGAGGAAGATCACAGGGGGGTCGAAGGCGCAGAAAAGGTTCCACTTATGCGGATGCGCATCTGTACGAGGTCGACCATAAAAGCAAATTTGGGTAGGATGTGTCACAGAAGCGAAGGGAGGTTCGCAGATGCGGTCCAACTGGTGCGAGAGGTTGCCAGTTAGGTGAGTTACTCAAAATCGAGGATTTCTTCGCAAAGGCAGAAGCGCAGGTGCGAGCCTAGGCTCTACAGATGCGGTAAACCATGGGCAGTGTTTAAATGTCGAGGGTTTCGTGATTTTAATTATTTTAGACTTTGCAAACTCAGACTAAGGCAATTTTTAGAGAGATTTCATGGGGTTTATTGAGTTATGTCACTTATGATCATTTTTATCCAATAATATTGTTTCCCAATTGAATTTCCCACCTAGTTATTGTGTTTTTGGTGGAATTTTGGGACTTTTAGGCTAGGGATTAGAGAGTTAAATATTGGGATTTGAGTGATGTTTCTGTGTCGGAATTGAGTAATTTTGTTTGGTTGGACTTTTGGTTGAATGGGCTTCTGGATTTTTGTAACTTTTAACGAATTTCGAGATGTGGGCTGGGGTTGACTTTTTAGTTGACTTTTTGACTTTTAATTAAGAACTTAGCATTTTCATATGGAATTAATTCATATAGCTTGAGTTGATCGTATCAAATAGTTTGTGTCCAGATTCGAGGCATTTAGACGCCGATTCGCGAGAGAAGGGCTTGTTGGAATAGAGATTTAGACGGTTTGAGGTAAGTAGTACTTCTAAACTTGGTTCTGAGGGAATGAAACACTAAATTACGTGTTATGTGGTTGATCTTGTTATACCGCTTTGCAGGATCTGCCTCTCCGGAGTCTGCACATCCACAATGAGCGTAGATTCTTACAGAGTTTGAATGTGAGTGACTAGAGCGAGTACTAAGCGATTGGGGATATTGAGTGACTGTGAGGATGTAGTGATTGTGAGGAATGAGTTTCAGGAAGGATGGAGAGAATGGAAGGATGTAATGATTGATACTCTTAGAGTTTTCATATGATTCCTCAGTATTTTGTATTTCAGTTGGCATACATAACTGAGGTGTAGATATCTAGATGTATCAATTATCATTTCAGTTGAACTTGACATATCTTACCTATTTGAGCTTTAATTGTTAAATATGAAAGCATGTCTATATTTCTGTACTGTATTTTTGTAATTAGATTGTACCCGTGAGGCTCGTCATTGCTTTCATCCCAAAGGCTAGACTTGTTAATTGTTGAGTTGGTTGTACTCACGCTAAACCCTGGACTTCGTATGCAGATCTAGGTGCTTCTATGTACGGTGGTTGCTGAATTTGGAGCTATTATTCAGTTCGGAGACCTCGAGGTAGCTACGTTGGTGTTTGCAGTCCTTGACTCTCCTTCTTTATCATCTATTTCTATTTATATTGTTCTACTCTCTTAGACAGTGTTTTGTTCAGACTTTGTTACTGTATAGATGCTCATGTACCCAGTAACACCCCGATTTTGGGACATTCTGTATTGAGCTCTGACTTTACTTACATAAGCTTATTTCGGTATATTTTAAATTTCAAGATATTGGTATATGTGAGTTATCGTTTTTCCTAGTATAATGATAGGCTTCATCACGACACTTGGGATTTTGGGTCGTGAATAGATCTGGATATTGATTGAGAACCTAATAGGCTAAGAAGCATGTTATTAAAATTGAGATAGCTCAAAACTGACTTTCTTGCATATATGGGGGCTCCACTTTTTGTTGCTACCTCTAGAGAGTCTAATCAAGGCTGTTAGTATAGGCATTTAGTATAATGAGGCTTCACTAGGAGTATGTCTGCTTCTGATTATTCTGGAATCATTTTAATGATTGTTGGAAGTGTTGTAAACATAACTAAGGTTTCTTGAATGTTTGAACCTGCCTATAGAACTAATGAAGTTAACATGTATGCCTTCCCTGCCCCTTGGATCACCTAAATTATCAACTTAAACTTGGATTAGTGTGCTAATGGTTTCCATGAACTTTCCCTCTTCCGAATCAGTGATTAGTTTCTTTATATGTTTTGGTACATGGTATAAATGATTATTGAATATTCCTGGACACTTTTAGTACTTGTAGTAAGTGACCTTTTCATTCTGGCTTCTGATTTTAAGATTAATGCTGTAATTCCTAAAAGTGTTCATGTCCTTGAATTTTTATTCTATTCTATGTAGCCTCTGAACTTTGTATACTTGAAAGGAAAAAAGGCCTTTGGGTAACCTAAACTTGTATTCACTTGTCATTCCGACATATAAACCTACGTTTCCATTTTAGCACTCCTATTTGAAAAAATTAATATTACAAACCGCTTTGACCGTTGACTATGCCTGTGTGGAATAGGGGAAATCGGCATGGCAATAATTCGTGCACATCACTCCTATAAGGCGCATATATATGATTTTTTTTGATTTTTTTGTTGATAAAAGAATAAAAGGACAAAAAAGGGAAAAATCCAAACCCCTATTTCTTCGGTAAATCTTCCCTCTTTCTCTATAATATAAGTAGCCAACTACCATTCCCTTCCACTTTTTCTTCCTTTTGTCCCTTTGGTACACTTAAACACTACATCTTCTCTATTCCCTCACTTAGGTGCTCCCTTCTCCTCCTCTCATACAAATCCTCTTCCCCCACTCTGTGATTGTCTATTTCCTTTTTCTTTTTTATAATTTTTAGACAAAATGAGTTATTGCTAGTGTTTCCAGGGGATAATATGAATGTATTTTCGAGAGGCGTTTTTCTATGATTATGTGTTTATTGTATAATAGCAAGCTTTAATTTTTTATGATTGTGACTGATGGCTAAGGTAGTATGAAATAGGAGTTATGTGATGACTGTGGAAAAAATGGTGGACAAGGTTGGAGGCAATAAAATAGTGGAGGTTTTCTCGCGGTGTTATGGTGGGTTGCTCTATGTTGCTGTGGTGGTGGAGAAGATGCTTAAATATCGTCGTCAATTTGGTCTTTTCTTTTCTGAATTTTACTGATCCTTCTATAATTCTTTACTTTATTCCAAAATGTGTAATTTTTGTATTCTAAAGCAGATATTAGAGGAGACCCATCTTCAACATTCTTAAACCCAATGAACCACTTAAAAATTTACAGGAAATTCAAGAGTTCGAAGCCTCTAGCGCCATCGACGAGATTTATTCTTCGCCGCTTCTTACCATACTTGGCTTATTCTCTGTGATGGAGTTCGGTGAGCTATGTTGAGAAGAAAGAAAAAGAAACAAAAGGTTGGACTTAGAAAATTAAAGGGGTGGGGAGGTTTGCCTCCCCCTGATGTCAAGCAATATTATTGATCTTTTGTTGATTAGATGGTAACATAAGCATATTTATAATACACACTCTATGGTCGAATGGACGGAAGGATTTACTACTGTGCAAATGTCTGAGTGGAAGTTTTTAAATGGAAATGTTCTATGTTTATGTACCAATATGACAAGAAGGTGCATATTTAGATTGCTAGGAAGCCATTTTGCCTGCTTGAAACTTTTGTGCCTACTTTTGCTCTTATGTTAACTATTAAGTGAATACCTCATTTGTATCTAAATATTTGGGGACGAGTAAGTGTGTGTGATTAAGGGTATTTGGGGTAGGAGCTAGTTTGTGGTTAAGATGCCTTTTCCTACCACAAGCGCTACTCGGGTCCCTGAGACCCTTGTGAACTCTGAAATGCTAGGGATCCAAAGGGTATCATTGATGAGTCCAAAACTTAAATAATGCGTTTTTGGGCAAAAAATACCTGTTTACTGTTTAAAAAAAAGTTACATAACTACATAATTCACAGTATAATACTGCGAATTACTTTAATAGAAAGTTAGCTGAGATTCGTAGTATTATACTGCAAATTATTAAAAAAATAATTTTTTGTATAAAACTCAGTACTATACAGCTATCAACACAATTTGCAGTATAATACTGCGTTTCGCTTTTAAATTTGGGCCCACCAATAAGTGCTCTGCGGATAATTGACATAACAATAATTCAAATTGATAAAATTCAGTATTGTACTGCGATTTATATTTAAAAATTTTGCATACCAAGCTCGGACTTGTCTTATTTAAAGACGTTTGAATTTTATGAAAATTCATTCAAAACTCTCCTTCAAACTTCCGTTCATACTTCTCTCTTCTTCTTATGAATCTTTTTTTTATAATGTCTGAAGAGCCAAAAATAAGGGTTTCATTATATTTGGGGGGTGAAGTTGTGCTGGAGAATAACTCTGTGAGGTATAGCTCATCTCCACAGTGTCACGTTAAATTATCGCTTACAATGGAGTATGATAAATTGGTATCGTTGTTATGTAAAAAAAATGAGTGTGAGGAAACGTTCGGTGAACCTTAAAGTAACCGGTAGATTTTCGTATTCAGTGACTCCGCAGGGGTTTGCTTATTATTTTGAGTTTAACATCGAAGATGATGAAACTCTTAGAGATTTTTTGCGGATTCTGGATGAATACAGGGAATTTATTGTAATAAAATTATTGGAAATGTACGTCAAGGTTGAAGACGTTTCCAATAATGAGGGCGTGCATAGTAGGGATAATCCCCAGTCATCGGGTGGCAATTCTGGAGCAGTTTTTGTGGGAAAGATTGCTAATAAAAGAGCTTGCCTTGATTTAAACTTGTCACTACTGGCGAATGAGCAGCCACAAAATAATTTTTTGTCTTTATATAATCCATAAGACGACTGGTAAACTTTAATTTTTCTATGCTTTAGCGATGTTTATTTTATGTTTAAATTGGTTTGTATTAACACTCATATTTTTTCATAGGGGGTACCATCCAGATATGAATTTTACAAGTTATGATCCCACCCCTAGTTGGAATATGCGTAGTTCTGGCGTATTAGACCACAGTGGTCCATCCGGGAGTCATCACCAACAAGAAAATATCCATCATGAAACGTCAAGACAATACGACTTGTAAAAGTAAAGTGATATAGCTATATGTAAGGTATTTATCTAGTTGGGTAGCTTATTATTTTGTTCTTTTTGTTTAGTGAAAACGAGCATCTTGATGCTCCTGACCTCACACAGTTGGCCATAGATGACGTATTGACTCATGGTTTGGCAGATGCGCAAATTTAGGAAGATGATAGTGATTATGACAACAATGCGGATGAGTCTCGAGATGACACACCCTTCCATGATAAGGGTAATGATGAAGAGGAAGTGAATGTTGAACCTGAGCTGATGAGGGAGCATGTTCCTCCACCTCCCGCTAGACCAAGAGTGTACGAGTCCTATGTGCCATTTCATGAGCGGAATATTCCCTACCTTGATAATTTGCCAAGTATGTCGGAACTGAATGCCCTTACAAGGGATGATGATGAAATTCGATCAGCGATGTGGGATGAGTCTAGACCAGCAGTGCTGACAAAGGGCATGTATTTTCCCGATAAAGCTCGCCTAAGCAGTGCTGTAAAAATCTAAAGCATAAGAGAATGTCGTGAGATGACGGTAAGCGAGTCAACTACGGAGGTATTTAAGGCTGTATGCTGTAGATACTTTATGGGTTGTTACTGGATGTTGTGTGCCAACAAGAAGAAATCAGGGTTGTGGAAAGTGGGTAAATTTATTAGCACCCACAGATGTGAAATGGACACATTCAATGAGAATCACTTCAACTTAGATGTAGACTTGATTTCTCTTCTCTTGATTCCATATTTAGAAGTGTCCATTAGGTTCAAGATTAAAGAGTGTATTACAGCCGTCCACCAGGAGTATGGTTGTACTATAACCAAAAGAAAGGCATATATCGGTCGCAAACGTGCCTTTGAACTTATTTATGGTGACTGAGATAAGTCTTTTTCATCTCTGCCCAGGTACATAGCTGCACTGCAACACTTTAACCCCGGGACTATTGTTGAATGGAGGCATGAGCGGATTCCGGATAGACCCGAATATATTTTCAACTATGTGTTCTGGTCATTTAAACCAGCAATTGATGCTTTTGTGCATTGTCATTCTGTAATTTCCATAGACGGTACTCACGTTTATGGAAAGTATGATATTAAGCTTTTGATTGCAGTTGCAGTAGATGCCAATGGATAAATATTTCCACTAGCCTTTGCCATTTGTGCCAACCAAAGCGAAGAGACGTGGACGATTTTTTTGAACCACTTGAAGCAGCACGTTGTTAAACAGGGTTTAGGTATTTGTCTAACATCTCATCGACATGGTGGTATTTTAAGTTCTGTGCGGCACTTGCCTGAATGGCAGGAACCCAATGCATACCACCGTTACTGTGTAAGGCACCTGAAGGCCAATTTCTAGGAGAAATATCCTGACAAGGCCTTGCATTACTTAATGTCGATGGCCGCAACTGAGCACCAGCAGTGCAAATTTATGAGGCGCATGGAAGCGATCCGGCAGATTGATCAACGAGCATATACTTGGCTGATGGGACATGAGGTTCACATGTGGACATTGCATGCTGATGGCGGCAGACGATGGGAGCCCTGACTACAAATGTGTCGGAGTCATTCAACGGCTTGTTGAAGTCTGCCCGTGGATTGCCTGTCACTGCCATTGTCCGCATGATATTCAAACAGAGTGCAGAGAGGTTAGTTCAAAGGCATGGAGCTGCATCGGCATTAATGGATAGGGGTGTTCAACTTATGCCAATACCGATAAAAAGATTTGAAAGGTACAGGAGGCGAGCACATTGGCATTCATTTTTACAGTACGATCAGGACCGTGGTGTTTTTGAAGTTAAGACCGCTATCCGCGGACATCGTAGGAATAACCTATAGACGGTGAATGAAGCCAGAAGGTTGTGTTCATGTGGGAAATGGACTATCTACCATATATCGTGCGCACATGCCATGAAGTGCTTTCAACAAGTTGGTTTAGGGGCAACCAACTATATTGATAGGCAATACAGTGTTGCTGCATACGTAGACACGTATAGTGGGCAGTTGCAGCCATTAGGTGCTGAGCATTATTGGCCACCGAAACCTTTTAAGATGGTGTATAACAAGGACTATTTGTGCAAGCTGCAAGTGCAAAAGAGAACGCATATACGGAATCAAATGGATGTTGGTGACACCATTTATGCACGTAAATGTGACATATGCTCGCAAACAGGACATGACCGTCGTAAATGCCCTTCAGCTCCTGGTGCGAGTTCGTCGAATGTACCCAGCTATCAAGGATACCCTTAGTCTTTTGTTTTCTTATTTTGGTAATACGTGTCGGTCCTTGTGTATATTGCAATATTTATCAAATAAAATTATGTTCCATAATCTTGTTACATCTTATTTTTTAACCAAGCGCCTTTTGATATAGTTGTTCAAATATTAAACATATTCGTGTTTGTAAATAAGACCAAGATTGTGGACCAAAAAAATGACATATTAAAATATAAATTTAATATGTAAAGCGTGGTACTAAAAAAGATTATGTTGTCGTACTGAAAAAGCTGAAAACCATGTGAAAAGGCTGCTTTGTTGTAGAAAAATTTAATATGTAAAGCGTGGTATAATACTACGTTTTTCTGATTTGTCTTGTCGTTCTGAAAAACCTAAAAACTATGTGAAAAAGCTCTTTTGTTGCAGAAAGGTTTAATATGTAAAGCGTGGTATAATACTACGTTATTTTGAGATGTCATGTCGTTCTGAAAAAGCTAAAAATTATGTGAAAAAGCTGTTTTGTTGTAGAAAAATTTAATATATAAAGCGTGGTATAATACTACATTTTTTTGAGTTGTCTTGTCGTAAATACTATGTAAAGTAAAGCAATGAGTCCCGCAGCTTGTGTGCTTCAGTGCTGTTGCTGGTCTGAGTTGCATCCCCTGTCGCCCAGGTACACTATCAGGATTATCATCATGAAGTCGCCTCTTTATATGAGGATGCGCAATAGCATCGACAGTACAACTGGCAGGATCGGTAGAAAAGGCGGTCGGGCCGTCAGCCACCTACAAAACAAGTACTAAGCTTAGCATGTGAAAAATGTATATTAGTATTGTACGTGTTAAGTAAAAGGCATTTTCTCACAATGGTCTCGTCCGCCTCCGTGGTATCCTCATCAGCGCATACAGTGGCCTCCGTGATGGGCTTGGGACAAAGCCTTAATAAGAAAAATAAAAATTAATTTATGGGAAATAATTAAGGAAAAGAAAACAAATTAAAATTTTACAGTAATACAAAACATACATGCGCCTGTGGTAGATCCGCATCAACCACCGGGGACAAGGCATAACTCAACCTGTGCCCGCCATCCACGTTCCCGGTCGGCCGATGCTCAGCTGCGGTATATGGGCCTACAAAAAACTGGTCTACATCCCCTTCGAATGTACCCATGATCAACAATGCTCCTGACGGGGTGTCCTGCGATGTTGTCATAGATAGCTGAAGGTTGTACGATGGCATGCTATTGGAAGGCTTATCTACCCGAGGGATATAACCCGGATGATCATCTCCAAGATCCTCATCTCCAATCCTCATCATGTCCCTCAACAGGTGGGTCGATAGGTGCCTCAACGCCCCCTTGCTGGGGAGCACCTCCTCGCCATCCCCCGCGACCCCGTGGGGCACCCCTCCCTCGTGCCCTAACCCTGCTTTGTAGGATAGCCCTACCCCGATGATAGTCTTCTGGTGCCACATACTGAGCCTCGTGATCAAACTCGCACCATCTCTAGCTTGAAACAGGGTCCGACGAGCCAGCTCTACCACCCGCCAGCCATACTCAACGATTGCAGCACTGTCGCCATGATGTTGCATCTGCTGTCCCAACTGGTAGACCATGTGATGCCCAATAGCCTGTGAAACATTTAAAATATTAATTAAATAACGCTATATCAAAATTATAAGATATTAATAAGCCACAAAAACATACCAGTGCCTCGTGCCTCCCAGAGTATGGTCTGTAGCGCTCGCCAAGTATATGAATGGGGTTCCCGATCATCAGTTGGGTGTGACGGCGCTACCATGACGTATACAGCTAAATAGTGGCCTCCTAGGTAAATGAAGGTGGTGGCAGAATACGGTACCGTCGCTGCTCCCAAATATGGACCTGCTGCTCTAGCCATCCCATAAATATATCGTCCACTCTGGTACAGTTATCCCACTGATAGTGTGTAGGCTCCCATGCAGGCTCCCCCGGTATAGGCTGGGGACGGTAAAAATGGCGAAGCACACGCTCTGTGGCATGATACTTAACCACATCGAAGAAGATCATCGGGACGGAGGTGCTCCAAAGTAGTCGGTCGACTGAGCAAAAATCAGGCAGGTGAGTAAGCAACTCGTCGCTGTATGGCGTCCAGATGAACTACCAAATAATAATATAAAAGTGAGTATGCGCAATACAACTCGATTTATAATAAGTAAGTGTAGGTACATATTTACCTGTCCGGCCACCAGCATATCTAACACATCCCTGACAAGGGGGAGATTATGATGAGCATCAGAGCCTCGGTAGTTCCCATGCCGGAGAACCCAACTAGTAGCTAGAGGGAGAAACGGATAAGCCTCACCCGGTTCTAGTGGTGGTAGAGGTGGCTGCAATGGCATGATCTGCAGCCAGGCCCAAACCTAAGATAAAAGGTTGACGTAAAATTTAAAAGTCATTTCGATCATATAGAATTCGGAGTAATGAACAGAGTATTCGAAAATGTTGTCACCTATAGAAGGGGTATAAAACCACATATGTCCACCAGGCAAAGCATTCTCGCCCGACACATACTCCGGTATAGGTATGCTAGAACAGCAGCACCCCAGTTGTACAGGGGTAAATCATCTAGCTGCTGCAGATGATGCAGAAAGCGCACACTCACTTTACTTCCCGAAGTGTCCGAGAACAAGACACCCCCAAAAAGCAGGAGCAGCGCCAACCTTGTGTACCGCTCAATATGGAGATCCTCTGTCTCGCTGGTAATGTCTGGGTGCAAAAATATCATATGGTCTCTAATAGCTGATAAAGAAACGCGACTGCCCCCTCTCTGTATAGCGTCACCCTGAGGTCTGTAACCAGTATACTACCCCATCAAATCCAAATACTGGGCATGCGTCATGGATCTCATGTACAGGGGCAGTGCAACGGCCCGTCCATCTACGCGCAGCCCATAAAAAACCTGAACATCCTCAAGCGTGATGGTGGCCTCTCTAGTGGGCAAGTGAAAAGTGTGCGTCTCCGGTCTCCACCACTCTACCAAGGCCGTGATGAGAGACCAATTAAGCTGTATCTGCCCAATCTGCAAAATCATAAAAAAGCCCGTAGTCTGTAGGCGCGCGACTACGCGGGCATGGAAATGATGCTGCCTCAAGAACTCCCACAAATCGTAAGGTCTCCTGGGGCAGAGAGGATGATCCATTAGCTGTCCCTCCCATACAAAGGAGGATCTATGGTCGCCTTGCAACACTAATAGGTTATCCTCGGCTGGTCCAAGATGCGCAGGCGGCAAGTCCATGTCGTCTACTATAGTTTAAACAAAATTATTTGTGTGTGTTAGTTTGATGAATTAAATAATTATTTTTATAGTTGGACTGAGTAATTATCTATGGGTTCTAGGCTCGATATTTGAGGTCCGGTAATACCAAGTTATCCTTAATTATTATGTGTGTCAATTTCAACATTTTTAGAATTTTGTTAGTTTAATAAATTAAATAATTGTTTCCCCAGCTAGACTGAGTGATTATCTATGGGTTCCAGGCTCGATATTTGAGGCCCGGTAGCATCAAGTTATCCTTAATTAGTATGTATGTCAATTTCAATATTTTTAGAATTTTGTTAGTTTAATAAATTAAATAAGTGTTTCCCAGCTGGACTGAGTAATTATCTATGGGTTCCAGCCTCGATATTTGAGGCCCGGTAGCAGCAAGTTATCCTTTATTATTATGTGTGCCAATTTTAATATTTTTAGAATTTTGTTAGTTTAATAAATTAAATAATTGTTTCCCCAGCTAGACTGAGTAATTATCTATGGGTTCCAAGCTCGATATTTGAGGCCCGGTAGGACCAAGTTATCCTTAATTAGTATGTATGTCAATTTCAACATTTTTAGAATTTTGTTAGTTTAATAAATTAAATAAGTGTTTCCCAGTTGGACTGAGTAATTATCTTTGGGTTCCAGCCTCGATATTTGAGGCCCGGTAGCAGCAAGTTATTCTTTATTATTATGTGTGTCAATTTTAATATTTTTAGAATTTTGTTAGTTTAATAAATTAAATAATTGTTTTCCCAGCTAGACTAAGTAATTATGTATGGGTTCTCGGCTCGATATTTGAGGTCCGATAGTACCAAGTTATCCTTAATTATTATGTGTGTCAATTTCAATATTTTTAGAATTTTGTTAGTTTAATAAATTAAATAATTGTTTCCCCAGCTAGACTGAGTAATTATCTATGGGTTCCAGACTCGATATTTGAGGCCCGGTAGCACCAAGTTATCCTTAATTAGTATGTATGTCAATTTCAATATTTTTAGAATTTTGTTAGTTTAATAAATTAAATAAGTGTTTCCCAGCTGGAATGAGTAATTATCTATGGGTTCCAGCCTCGATATTTGAGGCCCGGTAGCACCAAGTTATACTCAATTATTATGTGTGTCAATTTCAACATGTTTAGAATTTTTTTAGTTTAATAAATTAAATAATTGTTTCCCCAACTGGAGTGAGTAATTATCTATGGATTCCAGCCTCGATATTTGAGGTCCGGTAGCAGCAAGTTATCCTTTATTATTATGTGTGTCAATTTCAATATTTTTAGAATTTTGTTAGTTTAATGAATTAAATAATTATTTTTATAATTGAACTGAGTAATTATTTATGGGTTTCAGGCTCGTTATTTGAGGCCCGGTAGCACCAAGTTATCCTTAATTATTATGTGTGTTAATTTTAATATTTTTAGAATTTTGTTAGTTTAATAAATTAAATAATTAATTTTATAATTGGATTGGGTAATTATCTATGGGTTCCAGGCTCGATATTTGAGTTAATTTGACAACATATATTAATTTTTTAGTTTTGTAAGTTTATTTTTTATAAATTAAATGATTAATTTTGTAGAGTGTAATTGGATAGAGTTTGTAGTTAGTACATACTTAAACTACAAAGACTATACGCTAAAAGGCTCTATATTATACTAAACTAAAAGGATCTATATTTTACTACGCTAAAAGGCTCTATATTTTACTATGCTAAAATGCTCTATATTTTAATACGCTAAAAGACTCTACATTTTACTACGCTAAAAGGCCACTATTACATATAAAAACAACAAACATAACATACATATGAACAACAAACTAAATAAATAATATTTATTTATTATTTAAGCAAATAAAAATATAACATTAACAATAAAAATTATTTATCAATTTAAAACTATTTTTTGTCCCAAAGCTAATAAATCAATCCGGGTATAAATATGATACAAATTTAAACACAAACATAACACAAATTAACATGAAAATATAAAATAAATATGCATATGCTCTACGAGTTTCTACATAAACAAAATCGAAATACCTCGATTTACGTTTTTTGAAAATGATCCAAATCGATTTTTTTAACCCGAAAGAAGGAATCTGTAACGACCCGACCGGTCGTTTTGAGTTCTAGCGCTCCGTTCAGCAGTCGGAGGCCATGAACAGCTTCATTTCAGGTATTATGACTTGTACGCGTGGTGAGAATTTGATTTCCTTAAATTCAGAGTTGATTTGGACAGAGAATTCTCATTTCGGAAGCTTAAAGTTGAATATCTTATGCCAAACTATGTGAAATCCTCTATGTGTAGAGATGTTTAAAGTAATCAAATGAATTTGTGAAATAGAGTGTGGCCAATGTGCCGAGAACTTGAATTATAATTGTATAATGTCATAATTGAAAAATAAGTATTCAAGAATAATTGGTGTAATTATTTTCTTATGCCTTCGATGTGTGTTTTATTACGGGTTGGAGTATCCCCTCTATTGATTTGGAAGAATCCATTGTGTTTAAGGTTCCATTGTCAATAAACTTGAGGTGTATGATTTCTGAGATATTGTATATGCCGAGGATTCATGGTTCCTCTCATGTGTATTTGACATCTTGAATTAAATGGCTTGTCGTTAAAATTGATAATTGACGTGAAATATGTGGAAATGATGTGCAATGTGGGAAATGAGAGATTGAGTTATGAAATGTGGCCTAGTGCTAAGTATGTTATAATTAT
Organism: Nicotiana glauca; assembly: GCA_026770625.1. Lineage (NCBI taxonomy): Eukaryota > Viridiplantae > Streptophyta > Magnoliopsida > Solanales > Solanaceae > Nicotiana > Nicotiana glauca. The sequence continues at coordinate 26,982 of MU771932.1, read as the reverse complement.
GGTGGCCCCATGTGCCAATTCATTGATATGTGAACCTATGGACGGGCTATGAAACGCATAGGTGTATAATATAATATGTGGAACCTATGGACGGGCTATGAAACGCATAGGTGTATAATATAATATGTGGAACCTATGGACGGGCTAGGAAACGCATGGGTGTATAATATAATATGTGGAACCTATGGACGGGCTATGAAACGCATAGGTGTATAATGTAATATGTGGAACCTATGGACGGGCTATGAAACACAACCTAGAGGTATGGAGATTTATGTGAAAGCTATGTGATGCCTTTTATTTGATAATGTTGTGATCATTTAAATTGTTTGAGTTTTACTTGTGATTTCTTTATTCTTGCTTGATAGCTCTTTCTAATTAGATGTTGTTTAGTTATACATACTAGTGCTATTCAATGTCACTAACGTCCCTTTTGCCGGGGGCGCTACATTCGTGTTATGATTGTAGGTGGTTCCATAGCAGGCAGTGTTGGTCGCAGCCAGTGACGCATCTTCCTTTCAGCTGAGTTGGTGAGCTCCACTTCATTTCGGGGCCCTATACGATTGTTTATCATGTACTTTGTATTTAGAGGTATAGCCGGAGCCTTGTTACCGGCATTTCCACATTATTCTTCAATTATATTTAGAGGCTCCGTAGACAGGTTGTGGGTAGTGTCGGGCATGAGAATTTAAAAGAGAAATATTGATGTTTGGCAAGGATGTATAAAACTTGTAATACATAATACCTTTATTATGGTGAATGAAGTTGCTAATGAAAATGAAATGGAAATCGTTATTCATATGTTTATAGAATTTGGTTAATGGAGTCCATCTCCTATTTATTCATGAGTTAGTTTGGGTAGAATGAGACCTAATAGGCTTGCTCGGTCGGGTTTACTCGGTTGAGCGCTGATCGCGCTCCTCGGATTTTGGGGCGTGACACCTAGCCTGAGTAATGAACTTTTATGTAAAATTGTTAAGTTTAGGTTTCAAAGAATTAAATAAACTAAGAAATCATTGTTTTCATAGGTATCGGGTTCGGATTTCGATTCCGAAACTTGGTACAAGTCCGAAATATCAGTTAAGACCCACCCATAAAATTTGGTGTTAATCCGAGTAGTCTTAGGGCGTTTTGACCCGTTGAAAGGAAATTAAGAACTTGGGGTTCATTAAGTTGATTCAATTAGTTTTGGGGTTCGACTCCTTGATTTAGCGTTGCTTTGGGTGTTTCGAGGTTCCGACTAGGTCCGCCTTGTGATTTCAGGCTTGTCAGTATATTCGGGCGGGGCTCGGGAGCCCCGAGCGTCAAATGGTCGACGTTCGAGTGAAGTTGAAAACTAGGGAAAAACTCCATCTGCTACTTCTGTCATAACCGCTTCTGTGGCTCTTGGACCGCAAAAGCGGTCGCCTCATCGCTGAAGCAGAAAGGATCAAGTCCTGGGAAACCGCAGAAGCGGCCCAGGGACAGCAGAAGCGGTCACGCTCCTAAGACCCCCAGACCGCAGAAGCGGTCGAGCCCCAGTTGCCAGGAAGCCGCATAAGCGGCCATTTTCCGCAGAAGTGAAACCCGCAGAAGCGGGATTTCTTCCGCAGAAGCGGAAATCGCTGGGGATAGATGCTCATTTAATACGAGCTCAAGCTCATTTCTTCCATATTTCCTTCAACACTTAGGCGATTTTGGTGATTCCAAAGGTGAGGTTTCAACATAACATTTCGAGGTAAGTGACCCCCACTCATTTTTAGTTCAAATACATAAACATTAGGTAGATTTAACACTAGAAATTTGGTAAAATCAAGGGATTGAGCTAGACCTAGGGTTTTCATGAAATTAAGACTGAACCACAGGATTAGCTATGTAATGAACTAGAAATCACATATTATTGATCCTTAGGTTATAGAGAATAATTTTCTTTGAAAAATCTCGGGATCCGGGTACGTGGGCCCTGGGTTAGAATTTAGGAAATTTATGGGAAAGGTTGGGAAGTCACTTAAATAGTTAGAATTCAACCTTGTAGGACCTTATTTACTAATCCCTATATTGTTTAACTAGTTCTTGCGCTTTCGGCTTCGCTTTGAGGTTTTGGGCTTATTCTTGATAGTTGGAAGTGCACTTCGGAGCAAGGTAAGTCTCCTTTCTAACCTCGGGAGGGGGAATTGTCCCTTTAGGACTAATAAATGATAAATTGCTATTACATGCGGGGGCTACGTACGTGCTCGGTGACGAGAGTCCATGCATAGCTACTATGATATTAAATGTTTGGGTAGTTTAGGACCCACATCATGCTTAATGTGAGACATCCATTATTTGAATTATCAAAATGATCTTTTATGATATGTTAAGAGACTAGAGAAGAACGAAAAGTGATCATACGAATATTGTTGAACCTTGTAAGGATTTCCTTGTGTATAAATGATGCCTTTATGTGCATTCTTGATGTTTTAATTGATATTTGTGGATCGGACCGATAGCCTCGGTGAAATAGATGCATCTATGGTGCGGGCCGCTCAATCCTTGGCAGTGCACAATTTATATTATGTTGGAGCGGGTCGTCAACCTTGGCATTGTTGCGCATGATATATATATACATATATGTATGCTCGGTCTTAGACCTTTCATGATTTATTGCTAATTATTGTAAAAGAGGAAAAATGATAAAGGAAAAATATGATTAAAGGCATGATTATGACTTCCATGATAACTGTCGTATAAATGAACTATTTATGCTCTAAATTGTACATCATTATTGTAATATTATCTTGACCTAGTGGGTATCAAGTCGACCTCTCGTCTCTACCTCTTCGAGATTAGGCGGGATACTCACTGGGTACATATTGTTTATGTACTCATGCTATGCTTCTGTACTTAAATGTACAGGTTCTGAGGCCGATTCATCTGGTTACCAATCGGGCATGCACCAGTGAGCTGCGGTAGAGACTTCTACGGTGAGTTGCTTCCCTTCCTACGCCGCTCAGCAGCCGGATGGAGTCTTCTTTGTATTTTGCTGTCTTTCTTTCTTTATTTCAGACAGTAGGATAGAGGTGTTTGTATATTCTACTAGATGCCCGTACCTGTGACACCAGGTCTTGGCACACACTTTAGTAGACTATTTATGGGTTGTAACATTATGTCCCTATATGGATTACTATTTCGGCTTTCTGAAAACCCCTTTTGGGATGCTTATTCCCCTTCTTAAAAATAGCGATATTGTTAAGCTTAGAAATGTCTTCCGAACTTGGCTTGCCCGGCAAGGTTGTTGGGCGCCATCATGACCTGTTATGGAAATGAGTGGTGACAACATGGTGTCAGAGCACTAGGTTCACGTAGGTCTCATAAGTTACGGGCAAACCTAATAGAGTCTTGTAGATCGGTACGGAGACGTCTGTATTTATCTTCAAGAGGCTATAGGGTATTAGGAAAGACTACTCTTTATTCACTTCCTATCGTACAATGGTTGATGTGCTAAATTTCCATTTCTATTCTCTCACAGATGGTAAGAACTCGTACCGCTGACGTTCACGACCCGGGAGGAGCTGCTCCCCCTGTTGATAGAGGCCGAGGTCGAGGTTGGGGGAGGGCACCGGCCTGTGGTAGGGGATGAGGGCACCCCAGAGCCATTCGAGTCATACCACGAGCAGACCCGGTGGGGGATCCCATCATTAAGGAGCAGGGTGAGGTACCTGCAGCTGAGCCTACCCTAGAAGATTTCATGACAACACTAGGATTTTAGAAGGTCATGGGCCGCATGCTTCGGTTCATGGACACTATGACTAAGGCTGGTTTATTTCCAGCGGATCTAGCTACCTCACAGGCAGGAGGGGGAGCACAGACCCCTACTGCCCAGGCCCCAGGTCATACAGCCATAGTTTATCAGACCCCGGGTGTACTACCAACAGATGGGGTTCATCCAGTTGCTGCAGTGGCAACCCGGCCCAGGCAAGCTGTGGACGGCGATCCGCAGAAGCTATTAGACAGATGGACCAGGTTGCGCCCTCCAGTCTTCGGGGGTGAGCGTCATGAGGATGCCCAGGATTTCATTGACAGGTGCAGGGATAGACTGCACAATATGAGGATACTTGAGTCACATGGAGTTGACTTCACCACTTTCTAGTTGGAGGGCAGAGACCGTAGATGGTGGCAGTCCTATGCTCTTAGCAGGCCAGCAGGTTCTCCTCCCCTCACTTGGGGCCAGTTCACCCAGTTATTTCTTGACTGGTACATTCCACCCTCTGATAGGGAAGGGCTGCTTCTTCAGTTTGAGCATTTACAGCAGGGTCAGATGCCAGTGACCGATTATGAGGCAAGATTCTCTGAGTTGTCTCGCCCTGCACTTATGATACTTCCCACAGAGGCAGAGAGGGTACGGCAATTTGTTGCGGGATTACATCCCACTATTCGGAATAGTATGGCTTGAGAGGTGGAGATGGGCACAGGTTATCAGCTTACACTTGAGATTGCTCATAGGATTGAGGGTTACCGTCAGAGGGGTTTTGAGCAAATGCAGCAGGAGAAGAGGGCCAGATTCTTCGGAGAGTTTAGAGGCGCCCCAGCTAGGGTTAGAGGTCACTCCGGGAGGGGTCAGCCCAGTAGGCCCCCAGTTTCAGCACCACCACCTACTCGGGGTGCTCCAGCACGCTCTTATTTCAGTGTTATGAAAGAGAGTTTTTATCGCCCACCAGCCGTTCAGGGTTCTTCTAGTGGGTATTCAGGTCCTCCAGATTCTTCCGGTTCGAATCTCAGTGCTATGCCGGAGAGTTCATACCGCCCGCCGGCCATTCAGGCTTCTTCTAGTGGGTCTTTTGGTTTTTAGAGTCAGTCATCGGGGCAGCAGGTCGCCGCACCATGTTGTTTTGAGTGCGGAGACCCAGGTCACATGAGGAGGTACTGCCCTAGGCTTCGGGGCAAGGCTATACAGCAGGGACAGCAGTCCATGGTTCCAGCACCAGCGCCCAAGCCACCTAGAGGTGGAGGATAGATCGGTAGGGGTCGTCCTAGAGGTGGAGGCCAGACAGGGAGAGGCCAGCCAGATGCTTCTCAAACGAGCGGAGGCCAGGCAGCCGGTGCTCCAGCCAGATTCTATGCTCTCCCGGCCAGGCCATATGCATTGTCCTTAGATGCCGTTATCACAGGTATTATTTCAGTCAGCGATAGGGGCGCTTCGGTATTATTTTATCCAGGATCTACTTATTCGTATGTGTCCTCTCTGTTTGCTCATTTTTTGGTTACTTCTCCTGAGTTCTTGGGTGTTCCTGTTCATGTGTCCACTCCTATGGGTGATTGTGTGGTTGTAGATCGGGTCTACCGGTCCTGTGTGATTACTTTCTGTGGTTATGAGACTAGAGCAGAGCTTCTGTTGCTTGATATGCTTGATTTTGAGGTCATTTTAGGCATGGATTTGTTATCCCCATATTACGCCATCCTTGATTGTCACGCCAAGACTATTTCGCTAGTTGTGCTAGGATTGCCGAGATTAGAGTGGAAGGGTTCCACGGCGGATACGCCTAGCAGAGTTATTTCTTTCTTGAAGGCTCAGCACATGGTTGAGAAAGGGTGTTTGGCTTACTTAGCTTATGTTAGAGACACCACTGTAGAGTCTCCGACGATTGATTTAGTGCCAGTAGTCCGAGAGTTCGCCGATGTTTTTCCTTCTGATCTTCCTGGCATGCCTCCGGATCGTGATACTGATTTCTGTATTGATTTGGCTCCAGGCACTCAGTCTATATCTGTCCCATCATACCGTATGGCTCCTAGGGAGCTGAAGGAGCTAAAAGAGCAGTTGAAGGAGTTGCTAGCTAAGGGATTTGTTAGGCCCAGTGTATCGCCTTGGGGTGAACAAGTGCTGTTTGTAAAGAAGAATGATGGGACTATGCGGATGTGCATTGACTACCGCCAGTGGAACAAAGTCACTATCAAGAACAAGTATCCATTGCCCCGCATTGATGATTTGTTTAACCAGCTGCAGGGTGCTAGGGTGTTCTCTAAGATTGACCTGAGGTCAGGGTATCATCAGCTGAAGATTCGGGATTCAGATGTTCCGAAGATCGCATTCAGGACGAGATATGGCCACTATGAGTTCCTGGTGATGTCATTTGGCTTGACTAATGCTCCAGCGGCATTTATGGACTTGATGAACAGGGTTTTCAGACCTTATATTGACTCATTTGTTATAGTCTTCGTTGACAACATCTTGATATACTCGTGTAGCTTGGGGGAGCACGAGCAGCATTTGAGAGTGGTGCTTCAGACCTTGCGAGAGCAGAAGCTTTACGCTAAGTTCTCCAAGTGTGAGTTTTGGCTAGAGTCAGTAGCATTCTTGGGTCATATAGTGTCAGGAGAGGGTATTAAGGTAGATCCCAAGAAGATCAAGGCAGTCCAGAGTTGGCCACGTCCTACTTTAGTGACCGAGATCAGGAGCTTCTTGGGGTTAGCAGGATATTACTAGCGATTTGTGCAGGGCTTTTCATCTATTGCATCACCTCTGACCAGGTTGAACCAAAAGGGTGCCCCGTTCTGTTGGTCCGATGATTGTGAGGAGAGCTTCCAGAAGCTCAAGATGGCTTTGACTACGGCACTAGTTCTCGTATTGCCTTCCGGTTCAGGGATGTATACAGTGTATTGCGACGCTTCTCGCGTCGGCTTGGGATGTGTATTGATGCAGGAGGGGCGAGTTATTGCGTATGCTTCACGTCAGCTGAAGGTTCATGAGAAAAATTACCCTGTGCATGATCTAGAGTTGGCGGCGATTGTTCATGCTCTTAAGATATGGAGGCATTATTTATATGGGGTGTCGTGCGAGGTTTATACAGACCATCGCAGCTTGCAACATTTGTTCAAGCAGAGGGATCTTAATTTGAGGCAGCGCAGGTGGCTTGAGCTACTAAAGGACTACGACATTATCATTCTTTATCATTCAGGCAAGGCAAATGTGGTTGCGGATGCCTTGAGTAGGAAGGCGGAGAGTATGGGTAGCTTGGCATTTATTCCTGCTGAGATGAGACCATTAGCTTTGGACGTTCAGTCTTTAGCTAGCAGACTTATGAGATTGGATGTTTCAGAGCCCAGCCGGGTCTTAGCATGTGTGGTTGCTCAGTCTTCGTTGTTGGGGGAGATCAAGGTCCGACAGCTCGATAATCCACATTTGGCAATTCTCAGAGAGACGGTACTTCAGGGAGGCGCCAAGGAGATTTCTATTGGTGAGGATGGTGTGTTACGGCTTCAGAGCCGTGTATGTGTTACTAATATTGATGGCTTGAGAGAGAGAGAGTTCTAGAGGAGGCCCACAGTTTGAGGTACTCCATTCATCTAGGTTCCACTAAGATGTATCGTGACTTGGGGCAGCATTACTGGTGGTGGAGGATGAAGAAGGACATTGCGGAGTATACGGCTAAATGTTTGAATTGCCAGCAGGTCAAGCATGAGCACCAGAGGCCAGGTGGCCTACTTCAGTGGATGCACATTCCGGAATGGAAGTCGGAGCGCATCACCATGGATTTCGTGATTGGGTTGCCACGGAAGGTTGATTCAGTGTGGGTTATTGTGGATAGATTGACCAAGTTCGCCAATTTCATTCCAGTGTCGACTACTTATACGCCAGAGAGGTATGCTCAGAATTACATTCAGGAGATAGTGAGGTTGCACGGTGTGCCGGTCACCATCATATCAGACAGAAGCCCTTAGTTCACTTCCTATTTCTAGAGAGCTATTCAGAGTGAGTTGGGGACCCGCGTGGAACTTAGCACGGCATTCCATCCTCAGACCGACGGGCAGTCGGAGCGGACAGTTCAGATTTTAGAGGATATGCTTAGAGCATGCGTGATTGACTTCGGAGGGCAATGGGATAAGTTCTTACCATTGGCAGAGTTTGCATATAATAACTGCTATCAGTTCAGCATAAAGATGGCCCCGTATGAGGACTTATATGGTCGGAGTTGTCGTTCTCCGATCGGGTGGTTTGAGCCTGGTGGAGCTAAGCTGCTAGGTACAAACTTGGTTCAGGATGCCTTGGATAAGGTAAAGTTGATTCAGGAGAGACTCCGCACAACTCAGTCCAGGCAGAAGAGTTACGCGGATCAGAAGGCGCGTGATGTATCATTTATGGTTGGCGAGAAGGTTCTCTTGAAGGTTTCGCCCATGAAGAGCATTATGAGATTTAGAAAGAAGGGCAAGTTGAGCCCAAGGTTTATTGGCCCCTTTGAGGTGTTGAGGCGAGTTAGGGAGGTTGCCTATGATCTTGCTTTACCTCCCAATTTATCAGGAGTTCACCCAGTCTTCCATGTGTCGATGCTCCAGAAGTATCAAGCCGACTACTCGCATGTGTTGGATTTCAGTACCATTTGGTTAGATGAGAGCTTGGGTTACGAGGAGGAGCCAGTTGCCATTGTTGATAGACAGGACCGCCAGTTGAGGTCCAAGAGGATTTCTGCGGTAAGAGTCCATTGGAGGGGCCAACCAGTCGAGAAGGCGACCTGGGAGTCCGAGGAGGACATGCGGAGCCGATATCCCCACTTATTCAGCAGTCCAGGTACTTTTCTATGTCCGTTCGAGGACGAACGTTTGTTTAAAAGGTGGAGGATGTAACGACCCGACTGGTCGTTTTGCATTTTCAAACCCCGTTCCCCTAAATAATACTTTTCACACTTTCTTTAGCAAACTTATGACTTGCAGGGACGGGTGGTTCGGAAGTTAGAAGAGTCTGAGCGGGATTAAGCCTAGTTGCTTCTTTAAGTTCCTTTAAAAAGGCCAAGTTTGACTTCGATCAACATTTTGAGGAAATGGACCCGGAATCGTGATATGACAATTTCTGAGGGTCCGCGAAAAAATATGGGACCTGGGCGTATGCCCGGAATCGAATTCCGAGGTCCCTAGCCCGAGTAATGAATTTTTATGTAAAATTGTTAAGTTTAAGTTTCAAAGAATTAAATAAAGTAAGAAATCATTATTTTTATATGTATCGGGTTCGGATTTCAATTCTGAAACTTGGTACAAGTCCGAAATATCAGTTAAGACCCACCCGTAAAATTTGGTCTCAATCCGAGTAGTCTAAGGGCGTTTTGACCTGTTGAAAGGAAATTAAGAATTTGGGGTTCATTAAGTTGATTCAATTGGTTTTGGGGTTCGACTCCTGGATTTAGCATTGCTTTGGGTGTTTTGAGGGTCCGACAAGGTCCGCCTCGTGATTTTAGACTTGTCAGTATGTTCGGGTGGGGCTCGGGAGCCCCGAGCGTCAAATGATCGAGGTTCGAGTGAAGTTGAAAACTAGGAAAAAACTCCATCTGCTGCTTCTGTCATAACCATTTCTGCGGCTCTTGGACCGCAGAAGTGAGACCGCAGAAGCGGTTTCCTCATCGCGTAAGCGGAAAGGATCAAGTCCTGGGAAACAGCAGAAGCGACCCAGGGACCGCAGAAGCGGTCACGCTCCTCCGACCCCCAGACCGTAGAAGCGGTCGAGCCCCAGTTGCCAGGAAGCCGCATAAGCGGCCATTTTCTGCGGAAGCAGAACCCGCAGAAGCGGGATTTCTTCCGCAGAAGCGAAAATCACTGGGGACAAAAGCTCATTTAATACGAGTTCAAGCTCATTTCTTCCATATTTCCATCAACACTTAGGCGATTTTGGTGATTCCAAAGGGGAGGTTTCAACATAACATTTCGAGGTAAGTAACCCCCACTCATTTTTAGTTCAAATACATAAACATTAGGTAGATTTAACACTATAAATTTGGTAAAATTAAGGGATTGAGCTAGACCTAGGGTTTTCATGAAATTAAGATTGAACCACATGATTAGCTATGTAATGAACTAGAAATCACATAATAGTAATCCTTAGGTTATAGAGAATAATTTTCTTCGAAAAATCTTGGGATCCGGACACGTCGGCCCGGTGTTAGAATTTAGGAAATTTATGGGAAAGGTTGGGAAATCACTTAAATAGTTAGAATTCAACCTTGTAAGCCCTTATTGACTAATCCCTATATTGTTTAACTAGTTCGTGCGCTTTCGGCTGCGCTTTGAGGTTTCGGGCTTGTTCTTGATAGTTGGAAGTGCGCTTCGGAGCGAGCTGAGTCTCCTTTCTAACCTCGTGAGGGGGAATTGTCCCTTTAGGACTAATAAATGATAAATTTCCATTACATGCGAGGGCTACGTACGTACTAGGTGACGAGAGTTCGAGCGTAGCTATTATGATATTAAATGTTTGGGTAGTTTAGGACCCACATCATGCTTAATGTGAGACATCCATTATTTGAATTATCATAATGATCTTTTATGTTATGTTAAGAGACTAGAAAAGAACGAAAAGTGATCATATGAATATTGTTGAACCTTGTAAGGATTTCCTTGTGTATAAATGATGCCTTTGTGTGCATTTTTGATGTTTTAATTGATATTTGTGGATCGGGCCGATCACCTCGGTGAAATAGATGCATCTATGGTATGGGCCGCTCGACCCTCGGCAGTGCACAATTTATATTCTGTTGGAGCGGGCCGTCGACCTCGACATTGTTGCGCATGATATATATATACATATATGTATGCTCGGGCTTAGACCTTTCATGATTTATTGCTAATTATTGTAAAAGAGGAAAAATGATAAAGGAAAAATGTGATTAAGGGCATGATTATGACTTCCATGATAACTGTCGTATAAATGAACATTTTATGCTCTAAATTTTACATCATTATTGTAATATTATCTTGACCTAGTGGGTATCAAGTCCACCTCTCGTCTCTACCTCTTCGAGATTAGGCGGGATACTCACTGGGTACATATTGTTTATGTACTCATGCTACGCTTCTGTAATTAAATGTACAGATTCTGAGGCCGATTCATTTGGTTACCGATCGGGCACGCGCTAGTGAGCTGCGGCAGAGACTTCTATGGTGAGATACTTCCCTTCCTACGCCGCTCAGCAGCCGGATGGAGTCTTCTTTGTATTTTGTTGTCTTTCTTTATTTATTTCAGACAGTAGGATATAGGTGTTTGTATATTCTACTAGATGCCCGTACTTGTGACACCAGGTCTTGGCACACACTTTAGTAGACTGGTTTTAGGTTGTAACATTATGTCGCTATATGGATTACTGTATCGGGTTTCTGAAAACCCCTTTTGGGATGCTTATTCCCCTTCTTAAAAATAGCGATATTGTTAAACTTAGAAATGTCTTCCGCACTTGGCTTGCGCGTCAAGTTTGTTGGGTGCCATCATGACCTATTATGGAAATGGGTCGTGACAGGTAGTTGATGATGTTATGTGGTGCTTCGAGGTGATTCTTGATGTTATTCATGAGGGGTTGATGTTTTTAAACATATTTTTGTTTTCCTTAAATGAATTCAATTTGTGTTTATGAGTTGTCGGTCAATTTTCCCCTTTTATCACATGCCCCACTTTTTGTTGATATTTATTTTGTTATGTTTTTCATTGTCGATTTTATATTATTATATCTTTTACATGCTATTTGAAATGTGAGTGTCTTGACTTGAACCTCGTCATTACTTCATCGAGGTTAGTCTTGATACTTACTGGGTATCGACTCAGTTGTACTAATACTATGATTCTGCATATTTTTGTGCACATACCGGTACATCAGATTGTGCTGGACGTTAAGGAGTGGTGCTGACCTCTTGGAGACTTCAAGATATACCTGTTGTTCCACTGGTAGGCCTCGGAATCCCATTCTTTAGTTGCTTTACTACTGTTTATGTATTACATACAGTGATTCACACATTTAAGCCTCATTATATATTTCTTGTAGAGCTTATGACTCAGTATTACCATGTTTGGGATTTTGACCGTCGTATTCATTTTACGGCTATGGTATAGCATTTTAATCCTTTTTTTAATATTTAAGTTGTTATATTCTATTTGATTTCACCATGTGATTGGCTTACCTTGTGTTAGGAACTAGGTGCCATCACATTCCTTATGGTACGACTTTAGGTCATTACAAGTTGGTATCGGACATCTATGTTCATAGGTTTTACGAGTCATAAGCATGTTTAGTAGAGCGTTGTGGACCGGTACGGAGACACCTGTAATTATCTTTTGAAGACGATAGAACTATTAGGAAATTTCACTTCTATCATTCTTTATCGTGCGAATTTACTAATTTTGGAATTTAAGCCTTCGTCTTTGTATTCTCTCAGAGATGGTGAGGACACGAGATTTAATTAGCGATGATGTTGCCTCGGGTATCGGGGTTTCTAGAGGCCCAGGCAGAGGCTGGGGTAGAGGTGGAGCATGTTCCGTAGCGAGAGGTTATGCTAGGGTCACAATTGAGGATTTATCAGTAGCTTCGGTTGGGGAGTAAGTACTTGAGGTGCATGTTGCTACCCTTGGGCTTTAAGAGATTTTTGCGCATTTTCTAAGCATGTTTAGTACCTTGAATTAAGCGGGGTTAATACTGGATGCATTTGCTACTTCTCAGGCCGGGGGAACATCTCAGCCTCCCGCAGCCCACATTCCAGAGCAGTTGGCTCATGTTGATCAGGCTCCAAGTGTCATACTGTTACATCTCATGATTGATGTTCAACCCGAGATCTGGCCAGTTTCATCAGAGGAGTAGTATATGAAGTTAGAGTGGATCCATACGTTTCATACTCCTGATTTTAATGACACTACTTCTGAGGATGCACATGGTTTCTGAGATTACGTACTCTAAGCACTATGGGCATAGTGGAGTTGAGAGGGGTTGACCTTACTTCTTTCAAGCTGATGGGTCGGTTTATAGATGGTGGCAGACTTATGAGGAGAGTATGGAAGCTGGCACCGCTCCACATACTTCATCCCAATCCACTTATCTCTTCTAGCTATAGTACATTCCACAAATCCTCAGGGATGCGTTGCACATCAAAGTCGAGCAGTTGCAGTAGGGGAGTATGACTGTGTATGAGTATGCTATATGGTTTACTAAGTTATCTCTTCATGCATCTGCTTTGACTTCCATTATTAGAGAGAGGGTTCACAGATTTATTGAGGGACTCGGTTATAGCCGCAGATTTAGGATGGCATAGGAGTTGGAGACTGAGACTTCATTCCATCAAGTTGTGTAGATCGCTAGAAGGTTGGAGCTAATCTACGACTAGGAGATAGGGGATAGGGAGGCCAAGAGGCCTCGATATTTTTAAGGGTTTGGTGGTTCCCATTTTGTTTATCTCATCATGGCAAAGTCTTTGTTATTCGACTAGTTCAGTCTGCAATTCAGATTACTCATAGTACTCCAGCTAGTAAAGAACTTAGAGTATTCTAGTCATCCAGGTAATACTAAGTACCGGAAGCCACGCTCGTAGAGAGGTTATATTGAGTGTGGAGATACCAGGCACATGGCGAGGGATTGTCCCAGACTTCGTATGGGTGGACATCTGTAGGGTGCTAAAGCTATGGTTTTTGCTCTTGTTGCTACTCCAACTTGCATAGCCATGTAAGGTGGAGGACATGCAGGTAGAGGACATCCTAAAGGGGGAGGCCAAGCCTGTTGTTATGCTTTACCTAGTAGGACAGAGGCAGTTTCATCAAATACCGTCATTATATGTATTGTTCTAATTTTTCATATAGATGCATCAGTCTTATTTGACCCAGGTTCCACTTATTCATACGTGCCACCCTATTTTCCTTAATATTTGGGTATGTTCCGTAATTCGTTGAGTACTCCTAGTTTTGTGACCTTACCCATTGGGGATTTTATTATGGTGGACTGTGTCTATCATTCTCGTTTAATTAGTATTGGAGGTTATGAGACTAGGGTTTACCATCTATTACTCAATATGGGGATTTTGATTTGATATTGGGAATGGATTGGTTGTCACCATATCATGCTATTCTTGATTGTCCTGCTAATATCGTGATGTTGGCTATGCCGAGGTTGTCGAGGTTGGAGGTAGAGGATCATTGGGTCATGTTACCACTAAGGTGGTGTCTTTCCTGAAATCTCAATGAATAATTAAGGAGGGATGCTTTGCATGCTTATACTTTGTGAGGGATGTTAGTGCTGATACTCCTACTGGTTAAGTAAGTTTCGAAAGTAAGTGAGAATCCAGCAGACTTACCGGGCATGCCACCTGATAAGAATATTAATTTTGGTATTGACTTTGTGTCGGGCACTCAGCCCATATCTATTCCATCATATCGTGTGGCACCACTGGAGGTGAAGTGATTAAAAGAACAAATTCAGGAGTTGCTTGATAAGGGTTTCATCAGGCCGAGTGTTTTACTTTGGGGTGATGTAGTTCTACTTATGAAGAAAAAGGATACTTCTACGAGGATGTGCACTGACTACAAGCAGCTGAACAAGGTTACTATCAAGAACAAGTATCCACTAATGCTTATTGATGATTAATTTGATCTGCTTCAGGGTGTTAGGGTATTCTCAAAGATTGACTTGAGGTCAGGTAACTATGAGTTGATAATCGTGGCTTCAGATATTTTGAAGATGGCTTTCAAGACCCTCTATGGTCACTATGAGTTCTTGGTGATGTCTTTTGGGCTTCCCAATGCCCCGGAAGCTTTCATGCACTTGATGAACAACATGTTTCAACCATATCTTGGTTCCTTCTTCATTGTACTCATCGATGATATATCGGTGCGCTCTCGTAATCGATATGAGCATGATCAGCACTTGAGGATCGTGGTCTATACATTGAGGGAAAAGAAGCTATATGCTAAATTCTCCAAGTGTGAGTTTTGGTTACACTAGATCCATAAAAGATTGAGGTAGTTTAGAGTTGTCCTAGACCTTCTACCGCTACTGAGATCCTGAGTTTTCTAGGTTTGGATGGACATTATCACCATTTTGTGGAGGGTTTCTCATCAACCACAACTCCTTTGACTAGATTGACTTAGAAGTGTGACATATTCAGGTGGTCCGACGAGTGTGAGGAGAGCTTTCAGAAACTCAAGACTGCTTTGATTACAGCTCAAGTTCTATTTTTTCCTTCAACCTCGAGTACATTCTATTATGATTCTTCACGGGTTGGCATTGGGTCTATGCTAATACAGGATAGTAGAGTAATTGCTTATGCTTTACGTCAGTTGAAACCCCATGAGAAGAACTACCTAGTGCGTGACTTGGAGTTGGCAACCATTGTTAACGCGCTTATGATTTGGAGGTACTATTTTTATGGTGTGACTTATGAGGTGTTCACCGGTCATAGGATTCTTCAACATTTATTCAAACAAAAGGATTTTAACTTTAGCCAATGAAGGTGGTTGGAGCTGCTAAAGGACTATGATATCACCATCCTTTATCATGTCAGGAAGGCCATTATGGTGGCCGACACTCTGAGTAGGAAGGCGGAGAGCATGGGGAGTCTTGATTTTATCCCAGCTAGAGCGAGACCATTAACTTTGGATGTTCAGGCTTTGGCCAACATGTTCATGAGGTTGATGTTTCAGAGTGTGGTCGGGCTCTTTCTTACATTATATCACGTTTGTCTTTATTTGAGCGTATCAAGGTGCGTCACTATGATAATACCCACTTGCTTATCCATAAGGACACAGTGCAACACAGTGATGCCAATGAGGTGACTATTAGGGATGATGGGGTATTGAGACTTTAGGGCATGATTTTTGGGCCAAATATGGATGAATTACAGGAGATGATTCTTGCTGAGGCCCATAGTTTGGAGTATTCTATTCATTCGGGCATCACGAATATGTACCATGATTTGAAGCAACACTACTAGTAAAGAAGAGTAAAGAAAGATATTGTGGAGTATATGGCTTTATGTTTGAACTGTCAGCGGGTTAAGTGCGAGCATCGGAGACCAGGTGGTTTATTTCGGAGGGTTGATATTCCGGTGTGAAAGTGGGAGCTTATCACTATGTATTTTATAGTTGGGATTCCATGAATTTTGAGGACATTTGATGCACTATGGGTGTGTCATTGATTTTAGGGGTCAGTGGGATCAGTTTCTTCGGTTAGTAAAGTTCGCCTACAACAAAAGCTACTACTCAAGTATCCAGATGTCTACATACGATGCCTTTTATGGGAGGCTATATCACTCTCCGATTGTGTGGTTTAATCTTGGGGAGGCTAGGTTGTTAGGCACTGATCTAGTACGTGATTCTTTGAAGAAAGAAAAATTGATTCATGATCGGCTTCGTACAACGGAGTCCAGGTAGAAGAGTTATGTTGATAGAAGGGCTCTTGATGTTGCATTCATGGTAGATGAGAGAGATCAACTTATAATTTCTTCCATGAAGGGTGTGATGAGGTGCAGGAACAAGGGTAAGTTGAGCCTTTAGTATATTGGTCTTTTTAAGATTCTTTAGAGAGTTGGTGAGGTGGCATACAAACTTGTATTTCCACCCGGCTTGTCGGGAGTACACCTGGTGTTTCATATTTCCATGCTCCGGAAGTACTATGATGATCTATCACATGTGTTATATTTTAGCTTAATGCAATGGGACAAGGATTTGACTGATGTTGAGGAGCCAGTGGCTATTTTGGAGAGGCGGGTCCGGAAGTTGAGGTCGATAAAGGTTCAGTGGAGAGGTAAATTGTTCTAGAAGGTGACTTAGGACATCGAGAATGATATGTCGAGCAGATTTCCGCACCTTTTTGGCACTACATGTATGTGTATATAATCGTTCAAGTATGAACGTTTGTTTAAGCGGGGGATAATGTAATGATCTGATCGGTCGTATTGCGTATTTTAGCCTCTTTTCCCATTTTGAAGCTACTTGTGTGTGTATTTGTGCATATATGACTTGCAGAGATGGTTGGAGAAGTTTCGGGGAGAGTTTTAATTGATTTGGAACATTTGGTTCTTAGTTTGGAATCTTAAGTTTGAAATATTGATCGAGGTTTGACTTTTGTGAAAATTGTTGCACTCTATTTTGCACAGGTTTAAATAAGATTCAACTAGTGGTTCCTTTGTTTTTAGTAAAAAGAGAGACTCCCCCTAATATTTAAGGTACACTAGGATACTTATTTGTTTATTAGATTATTGTCCTATTTGTCTAGTTAACCGATGAGATTTAGGTAAGGGTTCTTGTTCTTCTAACGGGAAGGTGTTAGCCACCCCCTAATATCTACTTGAGATAGCTCCTAAGGACTTAGGCTAGGTTTGGAAAATTAAATGTCCATATTCTACTTATTTAAGTGCTTAAGGTTTGAAACTATTGTATGTCTTGTCTTATAAGCCTACTATTTTTGAAAGAAAGTGGCATATATGCTTTGACAAAGGAGTCATAGGTTTTATAAAGTTTATAACTTATGTAATAGTCTTAAAAAAATATTCCTAAATTGTTAAGGAAAAGCTTTGTGAAAGATTTTCATGTTTGGGAAAAGGTTTGAATACTTTACCTCTTTTGAAAATGGGACTATCCAAATGACTTAATAAGATAAAGGTCATTTAGAAATTTGTGTATGTCCTAAATTGGTATAGATATACCTTCTGAAGAATTGATTTGGAGTTGATTTTTGGAGACTCATTTTAGTTTGAAACCTCAAAATCATGTCTGAATTTTCTTTCTTAAAAATCGACCTTATGTATACTCTTTCGATTTTGATCTTTCCCAAAGAAAGATTATTTTTGCTTGCAAATCTATTCTAAATTTTCAAAATATGTATCAAAAAAGGGGTTAGCGTGAACAGAAATTGAATCTTATATAAGAAAAATAAGTGACCAAAGTATCGAAGTTTTACGGTAAATATAGTATAAACTGTGACTCTTTTTTTTGTTTACCTATGGGTCTTGGTTTGCCTAGGTTCCTAAAATGATCAAATACACAACATAAGCATCCAACAACAACGTTAATATCATATATATTCAAAGAATAAACAGCAGATTTTATTTATCTAACAGTGAGAAAGGAAAGGGAGCTGGATTCGAAGTTAGGCCAATATACCTGGCCTACCTGATCTACAGGCAACAACAGTCGTTAATCAACAAAAGACTGTAGACTAGAATTTGGGCATGAGTACCAAATATCTCAGCAGGCCCGGTTTAATCATACGTACAAAATAAAATAAAGACCATTAGTGGAATCAATGATAGGGTCCGAAACATAAATAGTGCCTTTTTTGGGCACAAAATAACATTTTATTGTTTTAAAAAAAAAGTTACATAACTACATAATTCGCAGTATAATACTGGAAATTACTTTAACAGAAAGTTAGCCGTTAAAGTGATTCGCAGTATTATACTGTAAATTATTAAAAAAATATTTTTTTTTTTACAAAACTCAGTACTATACTGTGATCAACACAATTTGCAGTATAATATTGCGAATCGCTATAATAAAATATAACCCCTTCTTCTTCCCCAAGATAAGGACAGTGGTGAATCCCCCATTTTTAAACTCCATCACTGCTGGTCCCTCCCCTCCCC
>MU771928.1:38057-59820 GCA_026770625.1 Nicotiana glauca | reverse complement strand
ACAGGGTACTACATCCCCTGGTTGTATTTTTATTTTTCTACATAGGGTACGACATCCCCTAGTAGCATTTTAGAGTGCCACGGGCCTCTTCTTATTGCCAACACAGGGTACTACATCCCCTGGTTGTATTTTTATTTTTCTACATATGGTACGACATCCCCTAGTAGCGTTTCAAAGTGCCACGGGGCTCTTCTTATTGCCAACACAGGGTACTACATCCCCTGGTTAAGTTATTTTTTATATACGGTACGACATTCCCTAGCAGCATTTCAGAGTGCCATGATTGCCAACACAGGGTACTACATCCCCTGGTTGTATTACTTTCTTCCTAAATAAGGTACAACATCCCCTAGTAGAATCGCAGAATGCCACGAGCCTTATCTTATCATCAACACAGGGTACTACATCCCCTGGTTGTCTTCCTTCTTGCTAACACAGGGTATGCCATCCCCTATTATTTAAAAAATGCATTTTTTTCTGAAATAACAAAGATAGTTTCATGTGTTTTCAATAACTCACAAAAATTTCCTAGTGCAAACTGGGGCAGAAAATTTTTGTTCGCTTTGTTTGTTTGTGATGGCTTGTAGGTTTTTCTACAAAGCATGGATTGGATGTATAAAAAAAATAAGATTTCAGGTCTTGCCGGAGAAAATGGAATATTCTATCTCAATACCAGCAGCAACCAGCTTGGACATAATGCATGCAGAGATATATGGTCAAGATCCATCTTTCTATCATCCGATCAAGAAACAAGCATGAAAGAATATTTCATAGTCTGCTGCATCGAGAGCATCAAGTTTCAATTCAAAGTCAATGGGAGAAGCAAGCCAAGATAAGTCTCCACATGGCATTTAGATAGGAATTTTGTTACTCTTAGATTTCAAGAGTATGTAATTTTTCTTTTCATGTAATAGTAGGAACCGCAGATCGGAACCTCTACGGAACTTCACTCGACGCTCCCTCTAAGAATACTCAATCACACTTCTTTCTACTTGAACTACACGTGACCTGATTCCCCTATAACCCGAAATATGTAGGCTGCCTAAAACCAAGGCTCGGTCACATCTTTTCCTTTTATCTTATTTTTCTTTTAAATAATAGTGAGGTCAAAAATCAGTCACCTTGTTCATTTTTCTTTGCCTGAAAACTCTTCATGTTTCCAAGCAAAGAGGGGCATGCTGTGAACACCTAATTTTTTACCACACTCCAAATCCTATACTATTTAGTGTAAATATTTCTTTTAGGTCTAATCTTAATATTTAAAACGTTTATTTTACTCTTAATATGTTTTATTTAAGAAAATTAAAAACTATAAAAAAAATTCATTAGAATATAAGATTTTTTTTTCTATGTTTAAATAGAAGAAAATTTATATATATTTGATTTCTTCTAATTTAGATGTAAGCTATAGTATTTTTACTTAGTATAATTTAACTATAGTGTAAATATTGAATTTATATATGTATATATATAGGTGCTTGTGTGTGCGCATGTTTTTTATCTTCTTTTATTTAATTAAAAAAAAGGTTAGGAAAAGTTAAATAAATATATAGAGTTAAAAAATAAAAATAAAAATAAATAAAACCACCCAACTTCCCCACTTCTCCACTTCACTCATGCCTTACCCCCACTTTCTCACACCCAACTTCCCCACTTTTCCACTTCACTAACGTCTTCTACCATTGATCACACACTCACACACACATCTCCATCTACTGATAACCACCCTCATTCTTCTTTATAAAGGGGAGAATTGTGAAAAAGAAAAAGGGAGAGGAGAACAAAAGTGAGGAAGATTTTGGAAAAAGAAAAATACAGAAAAAAAGAAATAACGAGATATAAAATTCAAAGACTTTGGAGTAACGTTTTGGTCCAAGGTTGCAATGATCCTTTTCTTCACCAAGCTTTGTTAGACTTTGTTGGTTTCCGCCATTAACACCCACCTCCACTTTCGGCCATTAAACACCCAAAAACTAGCAATCAAATTCCACCTTAAAACCTCCAAGTTTCGGTGAGTTTTGGTTTAATTCGAGTATTCTGGCTGCGAGTTTTGACGAAGGTCGTAGTCTGAGGTTTCCGGACAGATTTGCGGTTCAGTCGAGTTTGTGTGCGAGTTTTCCGGCATCGATTCCTATTTTTGCTCGCGTCAAATAGCCACTGCTGTAAAGTTTTTGCCGAAGGAACATTTTAATGAGCAAAGCTTTTTGACGTACATTCGTTGATGCAGCTTTATAGGTTGTTTTCATTTGATAAGGTATGCACACCCTCATTGTTTCAAATATATATTTGATTTTTTTTTAAATTAGTTATATTCTTTAAAGTTTAAAAAATATGGCCAGACAACAAAAGCCTTTATATATATATATATGAAGTTTTCAAAATGTTATACTCCGTGTGGGGTTGGTGCCGAACAAAAAAGCCACAAAAATATAATATAAAAAATATTAGAATATGGTTGGTATTGGAATTTTATGCAAATTAATTTCTAATTTAGTGTTATTTTCCAAGTAGTATTAGAGTTGAGCAATTAAAATAGAATATGGTATTCAGTGCACGATTTGTATCAAATACAATTTGTGTCTTTCCGAAAATTTTAGGCAACCATGATAGTTTGGGTTTTCGCGAAATTTGATCAATTACCCTTTATTAAATTTCTCAATTTAAAAACTAAATCTTCCGAGTTCTAATTTCTTTCACGTTGGCCAAGAAGAAATTTTACCTTTTGGGTTCTAATCTCACAATTGTACGTGAATTCAGTTCCTAAAGGTAAATGTATAATTTTTAATATTATAATTTTATCTTATATAAATTGCTTCTTTAAATAAATGTTTAGCCTTCAAAGGATATAATTGTTGATTAATATTTTAGAGGGTGAAACAATCTTAATAGTAATAAAATATTATTAATTGTTGCTCTAGACTCGATTTAGACTGGTATTGTGATTGTGTATACGTTCGCGTAACATAATTGTAAATTTATTTCTAAAAAATAACCTGAGGGATGCGTTCTCGCAACTTCAACCAAAATTTTCTTAATAAAATAAACAAAGCTTTATTAATTATGGATACGTTCGCGTGACATGATTTTTGATGCGCCAAAGGAAATGAATATACGTACGCGTAACTCGTTTCTTTACTTACGAATAATTCAAGTGATTAAAAGCGGTTAATAGATAAATGCACATAGGTCCTAAAATAAGTAATTAGACATTTTTAAGCCAAGTAATAATCATTAAGCGACCGTGCTAGAACCACGAAATTCAGGAATGCCTACCACCTTTTTCCGGGTTAATAGAATTCCTTATCTAGAATTTCTGGTTCACAGACTTTAAAAATAAAAGCCGAATTTCCTCGATTTGGGATGTAAAAATAAATCGGTGACTTGGGACACCAAATAAACTATCCCAAGTGGCGACTCTGAATAAAAATAAATAAATAATCCCATTTCGAATAATGTTATTTTAATTAGAAAAACTCTCTTATATACCTTCGGGTGTGTAAAAAGGAGGTGTGACAAACTCATATGAAAAAAAAAACAAAATACGCATTTGCATTTAGGATTCAATTTTATATTTTAGTATTAATTAGGGATTAATTTGTTTTGGAACAAAATACGAAGGAAATAACAAAAATAGTTCACCTCTTAATTGTTTTAATTATGAATTCGTCATGAAATAGTTCTCAAATAGCTTTAGGAGTTAATTAGTTTAATTTTGAAATATATTAGGACTTTTTCTTAATTTTTGCACATTTATAAAAATCAAAAAAAATAATAATAAATAAAATACAAAAAAAAAGGAGAGAAAATACAAAAAAGAAATGAAAGAGGGAATAAAGGAATTGGGCTACTTCTAATTCAAATTTGAGCCCAATGCCCATTTTCGCCCAGGCCTAAGCGTTGCTCAACCCGGTCTCCGCCATTAAATCAAACGACCGCGTTCTGGGTAATCAAATCCCAGCCCTTGGTCCCGTTCCCATCCAACGGCCAGAAGCTCCCCTCCTATTCTCATTAATATGTCCGAACCCCTCAGTTTAACTAGAGTCCAAACTCTCTCTGTCTCTTATCGCTCCCAAAATCAGAGACATTGAACCCTAACGCCGCCTCTGCTTCTCCACCATCTCCGATCGGCGGCAAAGCTCGACCACCACCCAAAATCCGGCCATGCAACTATCACCCCTCCCTACATCCTAATCCATCACCATTTTTCCCAAAATCCTCGCCGAATTGGACACGTTCAAAGTTGAAATCAGAGAAGAGGAAAATCTCTCAAGTTTTGTGTACGATCGGGCTTAAAACGAGTGTTGCTCGTTTGTTCTCAAAAAGAACATACGATTAACACCAATTTCAAGACCATTCCGAGCCGTTTGAGGTTTTTAAAGTTTTGTCCATATGACCTTCGAGGTAATTTCTTTGTTTTGCCCGTTAGTCTTCATCTTTTGATCCTTCTGTTTTTTCTTTTTTGTGTGTTTCTTCTTCTTTTCCCATTTCCTTCAGTGTTTCTTCAGTTAGATTTAGGGATTTGTATTTGTTGAAATATTAAAATATTGCTTAAATTTCTGTGTATATACGTTGGTCATGTTTACTCCGTGAGCTCTTCAATTTCCTCTTATGGACATTCTCTTGAATTTTATTTTGTGCACACGGCTCGCTTAATTACTGATTTTTAGTCGCATAATTGGATCCTGTTCATTTGAATGCATACTTTAATTGTAGCCCATTAAGAAATCAGGCACTTGAAGTTTAATTTCAGTTATGGAAATTTTTTTTCGAGTAATTGGTTCCTTTTGTTTATTATTGGATTTCCAAAACAGATTTTCATTATTGTTTGGGCCTTGAAGTTATCCTTGACTCCTGCAAGAGGCCCGTTGAGTGTTGGGTCAAGCTAACCCATCTTTGCATTAGTTAGCTGAGGGGTAATTGGGGATTTGGAGGGCATTTTAGAAATTTTATTAGAGGGAATATTTTAATAACAGAATGGAGAAACTTCTAGTAGGGATTTCTAGCCAATTTCAGGCTTTTAAGTGGTTAAGCTTGGGAAACAAGGCAAGAAATAGGGGACTATTTGGTTAATTGAATAAAGAAAGAGGGACTAAGATAGAAAAATGAAAAATCTGAAGTTCCCTTAGGTTTTGCCTATAAAAAGGCAGTAGCATCTGATTGAAAGCAAGTTTTTGGAGCCCAAAATTCCCCCCCAAAATCCCTCCCTAATTTTCAGATCTAGTTTTGAAATTAAAACATTCAAAAAACTCAAAAACAATAGAAAATCTCTGAAAAATCAAAAAAAGGTTAACTGTTTCATTGATAGTTGAGGTCTGCTTGGGCAGAGTTTGGTCAGTGTTACATTAGTGACTGTTCAGAAATAGTTAAGTTCGATTTCGAAGGAGCTTGGGTGCCTGTTGAGTCATTGTGATGTTATTCAAGTCTATTTAAATCATCTGCTGTTGTGGTTGGTCTTCCGGTTGAAATTTCCTGGTTGATTTGGGTTTGAATCGTTCCTATTGCTGATTGTTGCTGCTATATCTGTTGTTGCTGTGTTTGGAATAGTTTTCCAGCGAAAATATTGCTGACCTTCTTCTTCTTCTGCTGTAACGATTGCCAGGTACATCTTCTGGATTCCATCTGATGTAGTTACTCCACTGAAATGGAAATGCAGCTTTTGATTGATACTTGTTGTCTTTTAATACTTTACTAGTTCATTAAACTGTAGTTAGTTCTATAATTTGCTTGATGAATTCGTCACTGTAGTTTATTTGTAATGGACTGTATAAACTTATAATTCTCAGATTCGTATGAGCTTTAGACATCCTGTTAGATTAGTATCCTGTTAGCTTTTTTTCGTACATTAGTTCAAAAGCAATTCAGGAAAAACATTTAGTAATGGTTTCCATCTTCAATATATTAGTTTACCAATTTTAATTTGTTGGTTTTGGTTTGTTTAACCGTAGCAATTAATACCAGTTTGAATCAGTTTTAGTTTTGGGATTTTCTACTATAGTAGTTAAACGCAGAATAAGAAGTTAGTCAATGACAGAATTAATAATGGTTTCAGTAACTCAAATATGTTGATCCTCTACTGATTCGCTTCCAGATTTAGTCTGCAAAAATAAGTGTTATAAGGGTTGGTCAATTAATTGTCAACAGTGGAAAAGCAGGGCATTGGTTTCTCAAGGGCCACACGAGCTGAATGTATATGTAAAATTGATTTAAGGCCAATATCTTAACTGGTTTGAATTATGTCTTGTTCAAATTAGGTAAACGTGCCTGATTTTCACTTGTTACGAATTGTGAATATGTTTCAAGTAGCTTGAGTAAATTTCAGCAAGTTTTTAGTTTAACTAAATTGAGATTATGGTTTGGTTTGACGAAAAGGGACTGATAGCCTACCCTTAAGCAATTGCGGCCTTGATGCTTGAACAAGACAGCTCGGGTCCTGTTTGGACCTGGGCCCAGGCCTGTGAAGGGCTACGAGCTATACCTCAGGCCCAAGCTGATTGAGGATTTGAATTTGTATGAACTCACAGACACCAACTATAGTAGTTCTTAAACAATATTAATTAGTTAGGTTTTTTTTCCTTTATTATTAGAGACAAATAAAAAATAGAAAATTATAGTCATTTTTAGGTTGGCCTTTTATTAAAATAATGAGACGAGCCTCGCCAAATGAAATACAAAACGCGGGGCCCTCAATAAATGCTATATAAAAATACTTAAAATTCGAGAGGACCGTTTAGCGAATTTCACGGCCTTTCCCAAAAGATAATAATGCGATAGTATCTTTAGGCACGCACCTTAAATAACTTTACCTTCCTAACTACGGGTGCACATATATGTGACCCAAATCCAAATCTCAACAAAGTCGAAATGTGGTGACAACCACGGATGCACTGGTGCGACGTGGTTCAAGACGCATTTTCACGATGTTGCAATTTTTATTAAAATAAAAATAAAAGTGGGTTACTAATAAAAGGCACATAAGTTAGAACATTTTTTGAAATCAGATAAAAGCAAATACAGCAGTTGGGCGACCGTGCTAGAACCACGAAATCCGGGAGTGCCTCACACCTTCTCCCGGGTTAACAGAATTCCTTACTCGGATTCCTGGATCGCGGACTGTTAAACAGAGTCAATAATTTCCTCGGTTCGGGATTTAACCGGTGACTTGGGACACCACTAATCTCCCAAGTGGCGACTCTGAAATTTGATAATATATCTCCTTCCGATTGTTCTTTAATTGGAAAAACTCTTTTACGCCCTTATGGGTGTAAGTAAAAAGGAGGTGTGACAGCCGGTAAAGGGCTAACAACTTTGAGAGCTTTGATGATGGCTCTTTCTGATCAATAATGAGCAATAAATGAAGAACAGTTAATAGAACAAAAAAATGTAAGTAATAAGATCAAAGGAGAATGTGTTTAAGTTAGAGAGCAAAGAATGTTGTATTTAATGATGTGTGTTGTATCTTGTATATTCCTTACAAAATGACAAGGGTCCCCTTTATATATAAGGGGGAATTCCCACATAGTACAAAATACATTTATCACAAAGAAATGTAGCTAGTACAGCTACTCCGCAATCTGGTACAGACTGGTGCTATACATATAAATGTTGTCAGCTTTGGCTATGTGCCTAGGGGCTTCCCGTTTTCCCATGATAACTGTCGATATATGCTGCCCAGAAGTCTGCCATTAAGAAACATCGACCTCGAAGCCTCAAGTTTCACCCTCAAGCCTTCGAGGTGAAGCTACAGAAAGACGCAATAATTGTAACATCGGGCTCTCTGATTTTACCCGTATATAGATAGTCCCCGCATTTCTTAGAGTGAAACGATAAGAAAAAATCTCGAACTCTTACCCCTTCAGTGCCTTTACAATGATGGTAGTCACACCCCATCAAGAGATTCGACATGACAAAGTGAGGTGTCCAAAGGTCGCATCCATTCAGCCTTTAAAAGCCTTTGAATTAATTACAGCGGTTTTCTACCCTTTGATCTGTTTCAATCGTGTGCGTTAGACCTCAATAAATACTTCTTCTCTCGCTCCTTATTTTCCATTGCACCATCAATCCTTTAAAAGATTTTTTCTTACCTCTCTCTTGCGTTCTTCCCTGAGGCACAAATTTCTTTTCACCTTTGAGACCTTCTAACAATAATGGCTGAAACTTCTATCCCTATTCCTTAGGAAGGTGCACCTTCTTCTTCCTCACGCTCGTCTAAGGGTAAGGCAACAATTCCTCCTCGTGTCAGGGAATGCATTCCAGGAGCATTCTAAACGACTATCGATTTCAAGACCGAAAAGCCTTCTTCGAGACCTGGACGATACGAGCATGTATCCTAATATATTAGTTTAATAGCAGACATCGAAAGGGTGAAAGTCGACTGTCGCTTGGGGGATGCAGTGCTTATGGATATTCCTTCTCGGGGGAAGTATATAATGACATACAAGGTCAACTTTCTCAGTATGTATACCTATCCATTCACCCTTGGCCCGGTGGAGCCATCATCGCCTTCAATAGACCCCGTGATCCTTGACTTCTGCGCATGATATCAAGTAACCCTTGGTCAAATTCATCCTTCATTCTGGCGCATAGTTTACATGACTAGATATTATGCGAACATGATTAAGGGGATGCCCTTTACCCTTGACCACCTGGTTAGAATATATAGTCCTCGACTCTTCCATGGGGGCTTGATTAAGCTCTGATGTTGGGCCTCGAGGGCCCTTTTTTCTTGTACCAACAAGGTCAGGAATGGAGGGTGGATGAGCCATTTTGTCCGAGTTAGGACATCGGACCTAATCCCAGTGGAGAAGATGCCATTCCCTAAAAGATTGAACATGAAATGTAAGTAGATATACTGATTAAATGCTCCATTGGTTCTTTCCGAATACATTTCCCTGCGATCTGACTTCCTCCGTTGATGCAGCTGTTGTAGTGTATCCTAGCAATGTCAAGGACCTCTTGGGCTAGGTTAACCAATTAGATTCGATTTGTCGATACGCCGATCGTTCGTGGCGCAATCTATCTCAGGCTCGATAGGAAGCCTAGGACCATGGTGAGCCTATAACTCTGCTGTAATTGCATCCTACAAAAGAGCTATTACCGATAGCATCCTCATTCCTTACGCTTCTATTTTGCATTTTTAAAAGACTAAGAGAGGTTCCCTTGATAAGGAAAACACTTCTTGGTGAAGCGGATATCCCGAAACCCGACTAAGAGAGGAAAAGGCATAGGAGGTCGCCGAATCATTTTCCAAAACCCAATAAAGCCAAAGTGGAAGAACCTAAGGCTGACTGGACAACCTTAGTTCCAAAAATTTTAGGGAGTCTACGAGCTGAATGCGAGAAGAAAAGTGACTCTTTGGAAGCACTCGTAGGGAGAGAAAGCCTGACCGTCCCACATACTACGAAATTGATGGCTTCTAGATCGGAATTTGATTCCATTGTTATCTATCCTTGGATCGAAGAGGTCTCTGAGGGTACGTCAGGTGATATCCCTAAGTTTCTTGTTAATAAAAACTCTCCTCGAGCTGAGGCACATTCATTAGGTGGTCCGAGGGAGCTTGGTTCTGAGGTTCTTTTCCTCTGAGGGAGATGCAGGATGCACAAAATAAAGGGTCTTCCAATGCGAGGGCCCCGTCGGAGATAAGAATGTGCTTGAAAAGCTTTTTATTGTGCCTGAGGAAAAGCCTGAGCTTGATGTACCGCTTATTTTTAATGATATCGACAGGCTTTGTAGGTAGGCAATCTTTCTATGAACTTCTGCTTGGTGCCCTGATTTTTCTCTTGCTAACCCCTTACTTTCATGGTTTCAAGCCAAAGGGCTTTACAATCAGACCTTCGCTAGTTTTCAGCCGAGTTGAGTCGATATGAGGGTTAGCACAAGAAGCTTACCTTGGAGGATGAAGAGCTCTGGGCTCTTCTTACTATGAGGGAGGAGGAACTCTGTGGATTTCAAGGTCATTTGGAGGTGGCATCTTAAGACATGATTCATCTCACTGAGCAGCTTAAATAGTTAATTGCTTATTTTTCTCCACATGTCTACTCGGCTTTAGTTCCTTAACCCCTATGGGTCGATCTCTGTAGCTTGAGAAGAAAGATGTACTAATGAACGAGGAACTCTATGCTAGGAACTCTTATATTCTCAAACTTAAATGGTATGTGAGTGAGACAGTCTCCGAGAGGGATATCCTCCAGGGGAAGGTGGCCTCAATCAGGTATCAACTCGATGGTGCAAGGGTGGAGAGTAACAAGTACATGGATCTTCATACTGAGTTGGTTGCTGCATTATCCAAGGTTTGGCTGGAGACGAGGAGCTCGTATCCTTGTACAAGGATGATATCGGTACCACAAATGCTCATACCAGGAAAGTGTACGAGAAGGCTGAGCTGCGGTTAACCTAAGCTGTATAGCATGCCCATTTAGAATCTTGGAGAAGAGCCCTCAAGGATATATATATGCGAGGTAAATTAATTTTTCCGCCAAGATCAAGAGGGTGAAGATCGTAGAAGAGGAGGCCGCAGCCTAGCTTTCTTATGAGGGTGAGTCGAGCAATGACTCAGGAGATGATGGATATGGAGGCGAGATCCCTGAAGCCGGAGGGGCCGTCGAAAACCCTAGGGTTGTAGATGGATCTATTGAAAGCACAATTTCCAAAGGAGCCGTCAAGGGCGTAGCCCTGGTGGTAGATTAGGATTTTATTTACTTTTTTTCCCTTGTAAGGGCTTCGGGAGGCCTTGTGAATGTACCTTTGTGAACCTTTCAATATATATGTAAAGATTCTTCATTTTTTATTGTTTTTTGTTTTTCCTTTGCTTTCTTAGGAATAGATTGTGATGCTTGTTTGGCGATTGATCCGGAATTTCGGACCTCAAATTTAAACCCGTAGGTTTCTCCCACCATTGAGCTGTTTGGAATGGCTAAAAGTTGATCACTTCTGAGTCACATTTCGATTTAAATTATTGACCTTTATTGACTTTCAAGATGGCTCTGAGGCTCTTACGCATCTGATCGGCATGACCTTTATTACGGGCTGGCGGTAGTGGCTCTTACGCATCGGGTCGTTACGACCTTTATTATGGGCTGGTGGTAATGCCTCTTACGCATCGGGTCAGTACGACCTTTATTATAGGTAGGCAGCAGTGGATCCTATGCATTGGTTCGATACAATATTTAATATAGGTTAGCTGTAGTGGCTCTTATGCATTGGGTCGGTACGACCTTTAATATAGGCTGGTGGTAGTGGCTCTTATGCATTGGGTCGCTAGACCTTTAATATAGGCTTTATTTTTCCCTCGTTAAAGACTTTTGAAATTTTATGTTCGCCCGACTCTTCGACTGTTTGATAAGAACCTCGATTATGAGCTATTTATAGATGAGAACCTCCTGCGGTTTCACTCGATAGCAAAATGATTTCGAAGCCTATAGTTTGGAGCTGATATGATCGAAGATCTTTTTATTAAGTCGAGGATAGCTTGATTAACCTGTTCTTTTCAAAAAAAAATTAAAGTAAGTGAAGGCATGTGATTTTATAGCAACGGAAAAAAATTGAAGTAAGTGAAGGCATGTGATTTTATAGATACGGTCGGGCGCCCTAGAGTCGCATTAGTTTGGCTGGTATAAACTTGTGACCATAGTCATTGTATGTGGGCAAACGCTTTTAGTCCCCGAGTGAAGTAGTTTCGGCATCTACATCGAGGGTATGCCTTTTTAGGGGTCTTACAAGTTCGGATACATAGCCTTGACATTTAGATTAGGATTATCCCTTTTCTAAGGTCTTACAAATTTTATAATGCTTTACTTGAGGATTTTATAGATAAGTCACTTGGAACAAGTATGGTTCGTGCCTTGCTTGAGGTCTTACAGTTTTGTTGTTGCCTTATAGAGGCTTTATATTGTTGATAATGCCTCGTGGAGGTCTTATTTTTTCTAGCATTGTCGTATGGAGGTCTTTCGTACTACGATGTCTTCCAAGGCACGTTGACATTCCATAGTCCATTTGAAGTTGTTTTTCTTTTTGAGTAAGGAGAAGAAATGATGACTCCTATCCGAGGACCTTGATGTGAATCGCCCCAAGGCTTCTATCCGCTCGGTCAGCCACTGCACGACCTTCACATTATTTACCATCGTGATTTCTTCGGTCGCTTTAATTTTGTTGGGGTTGATCTCGATTCCCCTATTTGACACCATGAAGCCTAAGAATTTACCCGAGCCCATTTCGAAGGCACATTTCTCGAGATTGAGTTTCATGTTATATCTTCTGAGTATGTCAAATGTCTCCTGCAAATGAATCAAGTGGTCCTCTGCGCATAGGGACTTAACCAACATGTCATTAATAAAAACTTCCATGGATTTGCCAATTTGATGTTTGAACACCTTATTAACTAGGCGTTGGTATGTGGCTCCCGCATTTTTTTGACCAAAAGGCATTACATTGTAACAGTATGTACCGTACTTCATGATGAACGAAGTTTTTTCCCTATCCTCAGTGTTTATCTGAATTTGGTTATACCTTGAGTGCGCGTCGAGAAAGGTGAGGGTCTTGTGACTGGCCGTGGCATAGATTAAGCGGTCGATGTCAGGCAACGAGAATGAATCCTTGGGGAGTGCTTTATTTAGGTCTTTATAATCTACGCACATTCTTAACTTATTTCCCTTTTTGGGAACCACCACCACCTTGGCCAACCACTCGTGATATTTTACCACCATAATAGACCCTATTTTGAGGAGTTTTGTTACCTTGTCCTTGATGAATGCGTGTTTTATTTCGGACTGGGCCTCCTTTTCTGCTTCACTGGTTTGAATCTAAGGTCGACACTTAGTCGATAGGTGGTTATTTCCGGTGGAATCCCTGTCATATCTAAATGGGACCAAGAAAAATAGTTGATGTTATTAATAAGAAATTAAATAAGTTTTTTCCTGAATTCGGGGGTTAATCCTATTCCCAGGTATACCTTCCTATCTGGGAGATGTTCGATCAAAATGGCTTGCTTTAGTTCTTTGATAGTTGACTTTGTTGCATCCAATTCTTCGGGGTGAACGAAGGTTCGGGGAGTGAGGAAATCTTCCTCATCCTCCTTGGGGGCCTGTTTGCCTCTTGGCTCTTCCGAGGTAGAATGAAAAGGATTTGGTGCCTCTCGGTGGACAACGAACATTTCCTTTGCCGCATGTTGTTCTCCATATACCATTTTTACACCGTCTTTTATTGAAAACTTTATCATCTGATGCAGAGTTGACGATACTGCCCTCATGTTGTGTATCCATGGCATACCGAGCAATGCGTTGTACGTCATGTCGCCTCCGATGACATGGAAGTTGGCATCCTGAACTACATCGTTTATGTTGACCGGGAGGGTGATCTCCCCCATTGTTATTTCTCAAGCCATATTGAAGCCATTGAGTACGAGCTTTTGAACCACCTTAAACCTAATCGCATTGTCGAGCTACCTGGATCCACGAGCACACATTTAAATCGAACGTTAGTCAAGAGAAATGAAATTAACAGCGCATCATTTTATGGTTGAGACAAGGTCTCAAAATATTCTTTGCTGAATACGAGGACGTCTTCAGACATGCGGCCCAGAATCGGTCCTTCTATTGTAGTGGAAACCTTTACTCGTTTGGCCACATGTCCTCGGGGAATGTCAGTACCCTCAATGATCATATTAACGATGTGTTGAGATTTTTCCGTTCTATTTCTCCTGTTTGGCTTTCTTTCTTTTCGGGCGGGATTTCCCTGAGTTCCCTATTGATTTCCTTAGTGCGTACCCCCATTAATGTGGCAGCCGATACCAACGTGTTAGGCGCCGCGTGAGCCAATGTTCATGGGAATCAATTCTGGTGCGTTCTCAAGTTTTTGCGACGACACATTAGTATCTAGGACAACTATGACATTCTCCCCATGGTCGTCAAGATCGTTGTTATCATATGCATTTACCGAGTTAGACATTTGACCTGAAAGCAGAGATTCTTGGACATGAAAAAGTGTGGAAGATAACTTGCGTTATGTAGTAAACATGCAAGAAAACAATCACTATTATTTTTAGCCCCACGGTGGGAGCCAAACTGTTTACCTTGAAAATGATAATTATAATTAGATTTGATTTTGTGGTTGTAAAAATACGTGATCTATTTTATGCTAGTTGTTAGGCAATAGACGCTAAGTATGAGATTAGAAACTAAGATAGGAACTCAAAAACTATATGTTTAAGTAAACCGGGTGGCTGAGAATCGGGGCGTCGAGCCTGGTTATATGGGGCCTCGAGGTCGAACTTGATACTACATTACGGACAGCCAGTAAAGGGCTAACAACTTTGATAGCTTTGATGATGGTTCTTTATGATCAATAAATGAAGAACAACTAATAGAACACAATGAATGCAAGTAATATGATCAAGGGAGAATGTGTTTAAGCTAGAGAGCAGATATTGTTCTTTTATTCAATGTTGTGTGTTGTATCTTGTATATTCCTTACAAAATGACAAGGGTATCCTTTATACATAAGGGGGAATCCCCACGTAGTACAAAATGCTTTTATCACAAAGAAGTGTAGCTGGTACAAGTTCTCTGCAGTCTGGTACAGACTGGTGCTATATGTATAGATGTTGTCAACTTTGGCTACGTGCCTAGGGAGCTTCCCATTTTCCCATGATAACTGTCAATATATGCTGCCCAGAATTCGTCCATAAAGAAACATCGACCTCGAAACCTCGAGCTGCGCCCTCGAGCCTTCAAGGTGAAGCTACGGAAACACACAATAATCGTATGATCGGGCTCTCCGATTTTACCCGTATACAGTTTACAAATGGGTTCATATAGAATGATTCTAACAAATCTAGATAGGAATTACAATTGAAGAACTATTACAAAATTAAAACTCAACTAAGAACATACAATAACTCCATTTGGGAACTGGTCCGTAGTTGTTATATTCTTTGTTTTTGAAGCACATGAAACTTGCTAGTTAGATAGTCACATTTATGAGTATGTAAAATATTCAAGTTTGTTGTTTTACCTCCCTTGAATGCATATATACATACGTGACATCAATGTAATGATTCAAGCAATGTAGGTAAAAAGCCTTCCCTGCAAAGTTGACTTTAGCACTGTTCCGGCACTGTAGCATGTGCAGGCAGCAACTTTCCAACTTGAGAGTTTACTTCGTACAGTCTCCTCAGGAATTGGTAGGTACCTGGTCCCTTAGTTGTTCCTTCCACTTTGAGGAGTTGAATCATATACCACGCTAAATCAAAACTTGGAACCTTGTGATCTTGAGGTCTTGTAAATATGTAGCAGGTTCCTTATATGGATTCTAAGTTTGTTAGATTATCAAAACATAAAGAAAAGTACTTATAACCAAAGTACTTGTAAGCTATCATATTCCACCTATAAGATTGATATTCATAATTTTGCCACAAGTGTGTTCCTCCACAATATGGACAAAGATCACCATAATAAGAATAATTGGTATTCGACCAATTCTCATTCCACGATTCCATGTCAACAAAGATAATAAAATATTAAACTAATATAAAAATAAAAAACTTGAATAGAAAAAAAGTAAAAATATAATCTCGTAAAATAATTAATTTCTAAGTTCCAAGCAACAACACCAATCTTGTTGCTCCAAAACGCACAAGCAAGTATACGTGATCGACAAATAATATAGGATTGTAAGTCTAGATATCGTACCCACAGGGACTTGTAATTAACCATCAACTAAATTAAATCAAATAATTAATCTATTTAAGTGAATCCAAAAGTATGGATATTTAACTAAAATTAATCTAGAGTAATAAATTAAGAGATTAAAGAAAACAACGACAAACTTAAAGACGAATTCAATGGGAGAAAATATTCTAAAGCTATGGGTTAGCTAACAATCCCTTTCAGTTTTTCTACATAAATTGTCTAATTAATTTATCTAGTTTATTGATTGACGGGATTAATATTGGTCGTAGCCTTCTCCCGAAGTACAACTCGCCTATTCAAGCTAACCTAACGCCGATATTCCTATGAAATTAGGATTAACAAGAACGCATTTATAATTCCCGTATAATAACCAAGCAAGGCAATTAGGTATATTCCTATCCTAACCACGAATCCATTTCCGATACTCGAGTTCAAGATCTTGCTCTACTTAATCTTATGTGCAATCTAGAATTTCCTTTCCTGAGTTCAATCCTAGATTCGTAGATAGTATTTAATTGGTGATCAAGAAATCAAATAATTAAGTTTAAGATTGAATAAATAAACCAATATGATAAAATAATAAGAACAATTCAAGCATCAAACTACAACGTTCATGTGGCACCCAAAACTCTAGAACTAATAAACTATGAAAATAAAAGAAGAGAATAGAAGAAAAACTAGTTAGAATCCTTCTCCAAGCGTGGTGTGCATTACTCCATGTGAATTATCCTTCAAAGTATGTCAGATCTCCTCCAAATTAGGTTTACATTTGCTTTTGTACGATTTGGGTGGGTCTTGGGCCGAAATAACCTTGTCCTGGGCGAAGTTGGAAAAGTTTCTCGTCACCAGCGTCCAGCCCAGCTCCCTACGCTCGAAAGAGGAGGAGGAGGAGGGCCTCTACATCTGGTGTGATATGTTGATGATGAAAATATGAATGAACCAACCTTAGGGGATGGGAATAAAGAAATAAAGGAAATCAAAAAGGTAGACAAGTCAGTAAGAATTCTGAAATGTTTGCAGTATTTAAACATATATTGTGAGAATATAAATTCATATCATAATTTGGGAGCCTCGTTATGCTTGAGGTAGGCGTAGCGAAAAATAGATTTGGAGAACTTTAGATTCCAGTAAATGCCTCATTTCATAATATGAAAAATAGACGAATACCAAAGTGACACTAGATAATAAAAAAGTAAGTCACTATTGGCACTTGGACTTATTACATTTAGGAAAGCAAATAAATCTAGTCTACTTGGTCCCGGAAAGACCCTCCCCAGATTCGATTTTCTTGACTCCATCTCGCGCAGACCCAGCAGTAGGTAGGCTCTGGCCAAATGTCCTCCTTCACTTCCTTCAGCATTCTGGAAATCCTCAATCCTGTTGATGACTTTACCCTCCAGCTCCACTAATCCTCGCTCCAGATATTCTAACTTTCTGTTGGACATGACAGCCATTTCTTTCCATTCATCGATCAACCTCATATTTCTCTCGTTTATTTCCCGGTGCTCATTCTCAGAGTCATGGACCCTTTTGCACAGCCTGTTTTATTTGACTTGAGCTTCAGCTTCTTTGTCTATGATCCTATTCCCTCGACCGACTCCTGGCCTCACCATTCCCTTCAGATTGTCCTCTAACCATGCTGGGTAGAGAGGTTCACACCCCACATGATACCTGTTTGGCTCAATGGTGTTCTTTTCCATAATGATCTTGCAGTGCCACATGTGCTGAGCGTAGCACTTGTAAGGGACATCATCGTCTTGGAAGTATGCTCTAATATGGATCATCTTGGTGATCTTGGGTACAACTTGCATCCCGCCCGCTTGTCTCATAACTCAGATAGGGACATAAGGGTATATTCCTCTAAACCCAATCACCACCAGGTTTGGAGCGTCCCTGGATCAGATGATGAATTCATCTATTCGTAACCATTCAAACATCCATTTCACTTGTTCCTTGCGGTCAGATTGTCAAAGAACTCTTCCCACTCTTTGTTCCTTTCCGGTTGAGCAAACATGTTCGAGATGTAGGTCATTCGCTTGAGGTATGTAAGGCAATATGGTTGTTCCAAGCCCTTCGTGGAAATTCGTGGCGATAGTTACCCCTTTGAAGGTGTTCTAATAACCACAATTGCAGCAACACGTTACAACCCTCGAAATGCTTGATCCCTCTTTGACATTGCTCCAGAGCTTTATAGATGTCGGCTATGACCATGGGGACTATAGTGTATGTTTGTCCATTGATCCCTTCCATCAAAGTTTTGGCGACTATGGCCAACCTGGTATTGAATCTTTCCCATTTCATTGGGAATACTATTAGGCCCAAGAATCATAAAATGATCACGAACACTCTGCGGTGGATATGTCCTGAAAAAGTGATGGAAAGCTCGTCATGGAAGGTGCGGTAGAATTTGCTATGGCCATATCTCATATACAGGTACTCGAAGGATATGTAAGATTTCTTCAATCATTCCAAGTTAGTATTTTTCTTCAACCCCAGCATCTTTAAGAACCCTTTACTTGTACGGTTCTCTGGTACCAGCAACCTAGGGCTATCCCAATTCAGTCCCGCAAGTGCCCCAATTTCTTTTAGGAGGGGAGTCATTTCTTTGTCACCGTAACACAAAACGACCCTTTCATTGTCCCAAAACAAAGTGGTTGCCTCGATCAACCTGTTGTTTGGCTTAATGTCTAGTAGAGACGATAAATTTTCCCAGTGCTTTCTTACATGTTTCTTGTCTGGAAAGGTCCTCCCATGAATCTAGTAGCAATGGTGGAATGTTGCTGACCATGCCGAATATGGGGACCTCATGCCTTATTTTCTACAAAACAAAATGTTAGGCCCCTCTCCCCACCAAACTCGACTATTTGTACATTCATGATTAGCATATTGTCATTTAGTTCTCTAAATTAATGCATAGAACGTGGTTGTGTATGGAAACCCCGGTGGACTTTTGGATAAGGCTCGTCTTAAAGGATTATTATGTGGACAACATATTAATCCGACAAGTTTTGACCATGATGCATGCACAATTATGATCAGAGTAAGGTTACTATGGGGGTCTGGACTGGTACCCTCAAGCGGATAACTTGAGAGAGAAAGGCACAGAACCGTCAATTGCACCGCCAATCAACTAGTTTTACCGTAAATAAGCCTTTCTGAATTGAAGGATAATAAATTAGAAGAGTGCAACCACTCATCAAGCGTTGCTATAGGATTTAATACGCACGAGTGGAATATGATGTGGAGCGTGATTTATGCAATAATAAATAGTATGTTATCAAGTATTTGCACGTAAGAAAAGAGTAAATGCAGTATTTAAATAATTGAAACACTATTACAGAAAGAAAACAAAGAGACAAGTCAGTTTCAAGAATAAAAGAATCATAAATGGTTTAAAATATAGACAGTTAGATTCAAATAAGGGGAAAGGGTACGGGAGAAGGCATACTTGGACTAATTCAAAAACGTAAGTTCGTTATGGTAAGAGCCTAAAAATATCCCCAGCACAGTCTCCATGTTGTCGCGCCCCTTTTTTCATCGTGGAGTCCGAGTTTTGACATTTATTGGGGACAACTCGTTTCCTTTTGGGAATTTGGGTTTTTGGAGAGTCGTCACCTAACGAGTTATGTTGTGTTAGTGCATTTGGAATGATTAATTAATGAACCAGTTTGCATTACCAGAGATTAGGGTAAGGGATCGAAATAACCTTGAGGGGAAGGTGTTAGGCACCCCTCGCGGTCCACAACGGAGGGTCCCGGCCGAACTTAAACTATGTGAATTAATCTTTTAGAAAGTAAACAATTGCAACTAATATTTGCAAATAAAAGCATGTTTTTAAATTCTAAACACATGTGTGATTCAGGCAATGGGAAGCGAGAGAGAGGTTTGAAAAACTTGCATATATGTAAAGAAAAGTAAATTCATTTAAACAACAGAAGTTGGAA
The DNA here is from genome assembly GCA_026770625.1 of Nicotiana glauca. Lineage (NCBI taxonomy): Eukaryota > Viridiplantae > Streptophyta > Magnoliopsida > Solanales > Solanaceae > Nicotiana > Nicotiana glauca. Next base: position 40,196 of record MU771928.1, on the reverse strand, counting down.
AAGAGGGGCCTTAGGTTGGTTAGCCTACAGGATCATACCCACACAATGCCCGGTAATCACTCCTTGATTAAGGGATACACGTGACATTAGTGCGTAGTCATCATATCCTTACTACCCAATTCCATCCCCTTGGTCATAGCCTAAAGCGTTCTAGCAACCTTGAAAAGATATCATATGCGTGCATTACCTGTCCCTTCCTTATGGCCCTGGAGGTATTTATGACCTCTAGTTTAGGTAGTTCTAGACTATCCTAAGGTTCTTAAAGGAGAAAAATCTTGGAGACAACCAAAACAATTAGGACTGGACTGAAAAGAACAATTAAAGGCTCAAGTTTTACCTCCACACACAAGGCAAGCAAGTGCACGTCTTAACACAGTTTCATGTATTTAAACGAAGCACTAGAATAGGATATCTATGTGAACATAGAATATGCAGTATTAAATTAGGACCAGAATGTCAAAGACCTATTCAGCTTGCCTACTGGTTTTAGACCTATTGAATATGAGCAGTCACAGATAACAGAGTGTAGTTCTACAGTTTGCAGAATTTTAGTCGCCCTATAGGCTTTCCTAGGCGTATAATAATGATGTATTATGAGCATGGTATATAATCATGGATTAGGAATGCAGTAAAATAGTAAACGATTTTAAATAGTCAATTTGGATCCTATTGGCATGCTTTCTAGTGATGTTAACTAACACAGCGTTGAAGAAACGAGTAGGTTGGTTAATATGATTCAGAACTTAAGGCATGAGTTATAGTTAGACGGATTTTAGATCCTATAGGCATGGTTTCTATTAAAGCTGATGTAGACCCTATAGGCATGATCTCTATTAAATCTAATTTAGATCCTATAGGCATGATCTCTAATTAATAAAGTTGATTCAGATCCTATAGGTATGATTTCTATAATTAAAGTTGATTTAGATTCTATAGGCATGGCTTTTAATTGTGTAAAAGTAAGGCAAGCATAATTTATTTGAACCAAAGCAGATCCTATAGGCATATTATCTAACAAACACATTTGAACCAAATGGACCCCTATAGGCATGTTATCTACCCCAACTTTACCCATAGTATGTAACTACCCTCCCTTTAACTAGTCACCCCAATATTTATTTATAATAATTATTACAGGCCAATAATTGAATATAAATTACATAAATAGAATAGAAGTTAAGTTACAGGGAGCCTGAAGCAGGCCCAAAGCAATTCGGGTGTACCAAGCCTTCACTAGTCTCAAATGCATAAAGTTCCATAACCCAATTTATGTCTAGGTGCGTCAGAGTTCCCTAAGGATCTCAAGGATCCCGGGCAGTGCTCACACCCAGACGTTCCTAAAACAAAGACTGATTATGTACAATGTGAAAGTGCCAGCCCTGATATGCTAGAACTTAGAGAGATCTCAGAGACCTCTAAAAAGTACACATACTAGAGGGGTATAACATAATAACCTAAGAATAAGTGAGTGTGCTTGACATGATTTGAAAATTTTTTGGTAAATAGTAGCAAGAGGGACTTAGGAATGAAAAGATTTTACAAGTTTTCTTATTCTGAACCTACAAAGGCTAACACTGATGTTTATCAAAAATATAAAATCTAAAATTTAAACTCATGAAAAGTTCTAGTTATACAGTCCTTCTTATACATTTTTTGTAATGAAACTATAGATCAACTATACTTAACACTAGTAATTTCAACGAGCATATAACAGAGATGAACTTCATTCACTCAAAGCTTGAGAAATAAAATTTTGTACCGGAGATTAAAATTCAGAAAAAAGATGAATTAGATCTCTAACAGCAACAGCAACAGAACCAACACATCAGATCCAAACACAGCTTCAATACACCAGGATCAAACCACAGCAAAGGGTAGAAAACAGCAGAATAAACACTTGACTTGATTCAATACAAATTCAACAGAGTTTCAATCTCTAGATCCACACAAAGTCGACAAACAGTCTTCGATTTGAAATTAAAACTAATGAAACAGTGAAATTTCAAACTTTTTTCTACTCTTTTTTTTTTATGTTTTTGAATTTTTGTAATGAAGAATATTGAGAATTTGGATTTAGAACAGCAGAAGTTATTTGAGAAGTATTTCAGATTTCCAAACTTGTCAAATGAGGTATATTGA
>MU771928.1:5439-23406 GCA_026770625.1 Nicotiana glauca | reverse complement strand
TAAAGGGACCTCATCTTTACCAATGTAGCTAGCTATTTCCTCTAATGTCGGGGTAAGTTCGATGTCCGAAAAGTGGAACACATTATGCGCTGGGTCCCAACATGTAATCAATGCTTTGACAATATCCCCTCGCGGCACAATATCTATCAAACCGGTGAGACCTTTCAAATATTTCTTCACTTCATCTTGCCCTTCTTTGCCCAAATCGTTCCACCACAGACGTAACTCCAAAGGGATCTTATGCAAGAATGATTCATTCTGAGTCGTGCTCATCCTGCACATTTATTAAGGTGATTTAATCATTTATTTATGACCTAAAAGAAAAGCACTATATATTTTGTTTTTCAATTCTAATTTTTACAAGTAAAAAACTACTTTGTCAATACGGCCTTTCAGCACTTCCAAGAGAAGATTTTAAAGCTGTGTTCGTTAACTGTTAGGAAACGATTCAAAAGTGGCCATTTTCAAAAACAGCCTTCTGGCGCCCTTCTGGGACATTCGGCTATTTTGACAAAACGGCATTACTTAATTTATTTATGACAACAAAAGTCAAAATTTTCACATTTTCTGGCTATTTTTTGCAAAAAGGTGTGGTTGGACCCGTCAAGGGTTGCCTACGTACCTCACACGTGGTGAGAATCAAACCAGCGTAGTTCGGGCCGATTAGCCAAAATTAAAACTATTTTTGACCAACAATTACTTTCTATTTTTCAAATATATTATTTTTTTTTCAATTTTTATTTATTTTTCTTTTCAAAAATCCGGCAGCAATTCGGTACTATTTGGAAATTGGTTTTTCTAAAACTAAACAATTACTACTATTTTTCTCTTTTTTCTCAATTTCACAAAAAATTTCTTCTTCTTCTTTTTTTTTTTAACCGGTCAGCATGATGGCCCGAGACAAATAAATGTAACACGTAAAATGCATGGTGGTCTTCGCATATTTGGTTACCTGTCCTAGACAGACCCAACCCCTGTGTTGAGTCCCCTAAGTCATACGTGATGCAAATAAACGTCCCTATTCTAAGTTCAAAACCTGATTATATGTTCTAGACTGTGTACCCGAGCGGACAACTCGAGCCGAGGAGGGGGCTATGTACCGGGAACCAAAAGGCCATCCGGCTTAGTAACTTGTCCGGCCTCTTTCTTATTTCAGGGTATAGACACTAACAGAATAGGGAGTCTCAACCAGTAAGCACATCCCCGGAGGTGAGAAGAGAAGGGTTTTCGGCAGAGTTTATATACAATTCAAATAATATCAAAACGGTAAATATTTAGCACATTAATCATGAACATATAGGGAAATCAGATACAAACAAATACAATAATTATTCCGAGCTCGAATTCTTAAACCCTGAACCGAAGTTCTGGGTTTCTTATTACCAGCAGAGTTGCCAGAGCTGTCACACTTCCTTTTTACGTGATTTAATACACCCCGCGAAAGGTGTAAAGGAGTTTTTCCACTTAAAGGACGGTCGGAACGGGATTTATTATTATTTATTCAGAGTCGCCACTTGGGAGATTTATGGTGTCCCAAGTCACCGGTTGAATCCTGAACCGAGGAAAATATGACTCTGTTAACAGTCCGCGAACTAGAAATCCGGATAAGGAATTCTGTTAACCCGGGAGAAGGTGTTAGGCATTCCCGGATTCCGTGGTTCTAGCACGGTCGCTCAACTGTCGTATTTGGTTTTATCTGATTTCCATATATGTTCTATTTTTATGTGCCTTTTATTAATAACCCACTTTTATTCTATTTATTATTTATTTTATAAGAATTACAACGTTGTGAAAATGTATCTCGAACCACGCCGTACCAGTACGCCCGTAGCTTTTAACACACTTCGACTTCGTTGAGATTTGGATTTGGGTCACATAAATGTGCACCCGTATTCAGAAAAATAAAATTATTAACACTCGTGCCTAAAGCGACTACGCGTTTATTAACTTTTGGGAAGACCGTGAAATTTGCTAAACGGTCCCTTTCGAATTTCTAAGTATTTTTAGTAAACAATTATTGAGGGCCCCGTAATTATGTATTTTATTTCGCGAGGCTCGTCTCATTTTATTTATTAAAGTCAAACTAAAGTAACTAAGTTTTCTATATTTGTTTTGTCTCTAAAAGGCCAATTAATCAATAAATATAAATTCGAACTCCCAATTCAAGTCCGAACTCAAATAAAAGGGAACACCTTTTAGCTTAAGCCCGCTACCTAATTAAGAATCCAATTTTATATTTATGGCTTAATTTCCATATTCCTAATTGCTTATTTATTATTTTTTTTTAAGTGCTATTATATTTGGACCTTGCCTTTTTACTTATATCCCAACAGGGCAACTGGGCCTGAATTTGTTAACCCAAGTATATCAGGATCATTTACTACCCAGGCGCTACTAAAAATGTCAAAACAGATATTAAACTCAAAGACGACAACATATTCAGCCCAAGTTCATAGACAACATATTCAATCTATTTTGGTGCCATTGTTATTGGGAATTTTTATCAATACAACTAATCCTGTTCATTCACGCGAAAAGCTTGTTTAAATCCTTACTTGTAACCATTAATACCAATTAACTAATTTAAACAGTCTAGAAATTAATATACTAGAGTTAACTACTAGATTTACAATTACACTCTAATATCAATTAACTACTATACTTTTAACTATTGGATTTTTAACTGTTGATCATTATAACTATTTGCTATTTTTTACTTTGTGCTTACAACTACAATACCAAACAGACATTCTATATAACAAACTTCACTACAATTAGTGAAACATTACAACAGTCCATAAACATCATTAACGCCCTTACTATATTCAGAAGTATATTGATGAATACAAAACCAGAGTAATACATCAACTAATATTTCTAATGTCTAATTAACTAATAACACATGAAGTATTCAGTTTCATTCAAACAGTCCAATTAATTCTAACAGTTCCTGTCCAGCAGTTTAATCACAATGCTCGAACTTAGGAATGTAAAATTATCTTCATGCAAGTTTTCTTATTCTGAACCTACAAAGGCTAACACTGATGTTTATCAAAAATATAAAAACTAAAATTTAAACTCATGAAACGTTCTAGTTATACAGTCCTTCTTATACATTTTTTGTAATGAAGCTATAGATCAACTATACTTAGCACTAGTAATTTCAACGAGCAGATAATGGAGATGAACTTCATTCACTCAAAGCTTGAGAAATACAATCGTGTACCTGAGATTAAAATTCTGAAAAAAGATGAATTAGATCTCTAACAGCAACAGCAACAGAATCAACACATCAGATCCAAACACAACTTCAATACACCAGGATCAAACCACAACAAAGGGTAGAAAACAGCAGAATAAACACTTGACTTGATTCAATACAAATTCAATAGAGTTTCAATCTCCGGATCCACACAAAGTCGACAAACAGTCTTCGATTTGAAATTAAAACTAATGAAACAGTAAAATTTCGAACTTTTTTCTACTCTTTTTTTTTTATGTTTTTGAATTTTTGTAATGAAGAATATCGATAATTTGGATTTAGAACAGCAAAAGTTATTTGAGAAGTATTTCAGATTTNTCTTTTACTTGTAATTCAGTTAATTACCCTTTATTTGTTAAGAATTATGCTAATCACCACATCTAGAACCTTCTACCCTTATGTAATTCCCTATTTGCCCCTACGTCACTTAAAAAGTTACCCTATTGCCATTTTCCTCTACCTAGAATGCCCCTACTTCTTATGATTTATTTTCATTGCCCCATTTTATATACCCAAACTATCCCTGTAATTCATTTGATTTTACTAGCTATCCTACTGCCCTTTGACCCTGAATTTTGAGACTATCAGGATATTATAACCCTAATTATCAAAATTAATCAAAATTTAACTATTGAAATACCTAATCAACTAGGATACTAACAGCTATAATCAAATCGATTAATTAATTCAAAAAGATACTACCAGATATTCAAACTAATTAATACCAACTAATTAATACTAACAAATATTCGAAATTATCATTAACTAATCATTTATCCAGCAGCTATAACCAATCTACTTAAAAAAAACATTCAAATATCAGAATTAATCACTAACAATTATCACAATCAGTTATTATTAGGAGCTACTGAAACAAACAAATAAAATCATTTTGAAAATCTATTTATACTAATTTTTCCTATCAAATCAGAATCTTATTTATTAAAGTCTAATATTAATATCTAATTACCCCTTCTTTAGAAGTTAAAAGATAATATTTTCTTTTATCAAAACCAGTAAACCTTATCAAAAATAAAAATAAATAGAAAACAATTAAAAACTCATATTCAATTACATGCAAAAAGAAATAAAACCAAAGAAACAGAAAAGAAAAAAAAAACTTAGCTTTAATTTTTTATCGGACAGTCACTTTTTGTGTTTTTTTTTTCGTGAAAGATTTCCAAAATTTCAGAGGTCTTGGCATCAATTTTCTTGAATTTCTTGGCCACCGGCGAATTTCGAATTTAAATTTGAGCCACTGCAGTGACTTTTAGGGCTCAAGACCTCTATGACAGTGATAAGGGTGGTAAGAAGGTGGTTTGGTATGATTTTGGGTTTGATTGGTTGAAGTTGTGTTCGCCGGAGTTAGGGTTCCGGCAACACTTTTTTATATATTTGAGAAGGAGGGGGATTCGAAGGAAACGGGGTAGAGGGGTGGATTCAGGGGCTCTATATGGTCCTAGGGTGTTATTTTGGAGGCGGTTGGCGTAACTAGCGTTTCCCGCCGGTAGGGTTCCGGCGGGGTCTGTGAGGGATTAGAGGGCGGCTCATTAGGAAGAAGAAGAGAATGAATGAAATATTTTTAAGGGTTTAATCGTTTTTTGGTATATGATATATACATTAAAATGTAACAAACATCCGCAGCCGTTAGATTAAATCAATTAAACGGTTCAGATTCTTTGGGCTTAAAACGACGTCGTTCCGCTTTTAAATGAGATCAGTCTCAACCGTTAGATCAAGCTGATGAAGGGTTGAGATTAATTGACGCAAAACGTCGTCGTTTTATTTTTGATGAGTTCAAGCTTCAGCCGTTAGATTACCAGGTTTCAACGGCTGAGATCAAATGCCCCTTAAACGGCGTCGTTTGGTTAGATTTAAAGTTGACCAGATTTATGATTTTTGGGCCTGGGCGGGTGATTTATTGTTTGGGCTAGTGTTTTTGGCCCAAATTTTAAAATAATTCATTCCTTTTGTATTCTTATTTATTTTCTTGTATTTTTGTATTGTATTTTCACTTTATATTTTGTATTTTTTTTTTTCTTTTTCTTTTTTACATATTTTCTGATTTTATTAAATTGTTAAACTAACTAATTAAATTCTAGAATTTATTTAATAACTATTTATAGCAATTTCCAATTAAAACACTAAAAATGCTATTTTTTGACTTTTCCTTAAATTGTTTTGAAATGAATTAATACTAAAATTGTAAAATTAAAAATTCTAATGCATATGCATATTTTTGTATTTTTATTTTTTTAATATGAATTATTATGCAACTAATTAACACAAAATGCAACCAATTTCAACAAAATTTGTAAAATAATGAAAAATTATTTTGTTTTGGATTTTTTAGGAATAATTTGCTTATGTCAAAAATCACGTGCTCACAGACCCAGAAGGGTGCCCAGTTTAGGTGGTCAGACGAGTGGGAGGAGAGCTTTCAAAAGCTCAACACAGCTCTGACAACGACACCGATATTGGTTTTGCCCACAGGTTCAGGACCTTATACAGTTTATTGTGATGCTTCCCGTATTGGGCTTGGTGCAGTATTGATGCAGGATATCAGGGTCATTGCTTATGCTTCGAGGTAGTTGAAGATTCACGAGAAAAATTACCCTGTCCATGATCTAGAGTTGGCAGCCATTGTTCATGCGTTGAAGATTTGGAGGCATTACTTATATGGTGTGATGTGTGAGGTGTACACGGATCACAAGAGCCTTCAGTATTTGTTCAAGCAAAAGGAGTTGAATTTGAGGCAGAGGAGCTGGTTGGAGTTGTTGAAAGATTATGATGTTACTATTTTGTACCACCCGGGGAGAGCCAATGTGGTGGCCGATACATTGAGTAGGAAGTCCGCCAGCATGGGTAGTCTTGCTTATGTTCCGGTCAGTCAAAGGCCACTTGCTTTGGATATTCAGGCCTTATGACATTTCTGAGCCTGGCCGAGTTTTAGCTTGCACGGTCGCTCGTTCTTCATTATTGGAACGTATCCGTAATCGACAGTTTGATGATCCCCATTTGTGTGTCCTGAGAGACACGGTGCAGCGTGGAGGTGCCACGAGGGTGACTTTAGATGATGGTGGTGTTTTAAGATTGCAGGGGTGAGTTTGTATGCCCAATATTGATGGGATTCGAGAGCTGATCTTAGCGGAGGCCCATAGTTCGCGGTATTCTATTCACCCGGGCGCCGCGAAGATGTATCAGGACTTGCGACAGCATTATTGGTGGCGTAGGATGAAGAAAGATATTGTTGCATATGTGGCTAGGTGACTGAATTGTCAGCAGGTCAAGTATGAGCATCAGAGGCCCGGTGGTTTGTTCCATAGGATTGAGCTTCCCGAGTGGAAGTGGGAGAGGATTACCATGGATTTTATTACTGGACTTCTGGTGACCCGGAAGAAGTTTGATGCTATTTGGGTCATTGTTGATAGACTAACCAAGTCATCGCATTTCATTCCTGTTGCCACCACCTATTCATCGGAGAGATTAGCTGAGATCTACATCCGAGAGATTGTTCGCCTTCATGGGGTGCCGACATCTATCATTTCGGACCGAGGTACGCAGTTTACCTCGCGCTTTTAGAGAGCAGTTCAGCAGGAGTTAGGCACCTAGGTTCAGTTGAGTACAGCATTCCATCCACTGACGGACGGTCAGTCCGAGAGGACTATTCAGATATTGGAGGATATGCTCCGAGCCTGTGTCATTGATTTTGGAGGCTCGTGGGGCCAGTTTTTGCCTTTAGTAGAGTTCGCCTACAACAGCTACGAGTCCAACATTCAGATGGCTCCTTATGAGGCGTTGTATGGTAGGCGATGTCGGTCTCCAGTTGGATGGTTTGAGCTGGGAGAGGCTCGGCTGTTGGGTACAGACTTAGTTCAGGAGGCCTTAGATAAGGCCAAGATTATTCAGGAGAGGCTTCGTTCAGCTCAGTCTAGGCAGAAGACTTATGCAGACCGTAAGGTCCGAGATGTAGCTTTCATGATTGGTGAGCGAATATTACTCTGAGTGTCGCCTATGAAGGGCGTGGTGAGATTTGGGAAGAAGTGCAAGCTTAGCCCTAGGTTCATTGGCCCATTTGATATTCTTGATCGCATGGGAGAGGTGGATTATAGGCTTGCCTTGCCACCTAGCTTGTCAGCCGTGCATCCAGTGTTTCATGTGTCTATGCTTCGGAAGTATCACGGCGATCCTACCTACATGTTAGATTTCAGCACTGTCTAGTTGGAAAAGGATCTGTCCTATGAGGAGGAGCCGGTAGCTATTCTATACCGGCATGTTTGACAGTTGAGGTCGAAGAGTTTTCCTTCAGTGCATGTCCAGTGGAGAGGTCAGCCTCCTAAGGCATCGACCTGGGAGTCCGAGTCTGATATGCGGAGCCGATATCCCCATCTTTTTCCCTACTCAAGTACTTCTTTCTTTTGTCCGTTTGAGGACGAACGGTTGTTTTAGAGGTGGAGAATGTGACGACCCAAAGCGGTCATCACCTGTTTTCTCTTTCACTCTGTACTTCTGAGGCCATGAAAACCTCACTTGGGGGTTCCCTCGACTTGTGTGCGCAGTCCGGGCGCGTAGTCGGAAAACTTTTATGTTGAAATATGTGAAAAACTTGAAGAATTTTGATATTAATATGATTAAAGTTGACTTCGGTCAACATTTTTGGTAAACGAACCCGGACTCGAGATTTGACGGTCCCGGAAGGTTCGTAGAAAAATATGGGACTCGGGCATGTGCCCGGAGTCGAAATCCGAGGTATAGAACCCGAGCAAAAGAATTTTTCTGTTAAATTATTTTTCTGAAATTGTTAAGGAAAATGGAAATGAAAATTGATTAAAGGTTTATGGTATCGGGCTCATATTTTGGTTCCGACGCCCGCCACAAGACTTAAATATGGTTTGAGCAACTCCTGTAAAGTTTGGTTAAATTTGGACGTCATTTGATGTGTTTTGAGCTAGAAATCACAAACTTGATGCTTTATGGAAATTGGAAAGAAATCATGGGTATTGAGACCCAATTTGATGAATTATGGTGTTATGTGGGCGATTTGATCGCACGGATGAGTCCGTAGTATGTTTTTGAGATTATATGTATGTTTGGTCTGGAGCCCCGAAGGCTCGGGTGAGTTTTGAATAGGTCCCGGGAGGCCTTAGGCTTAAAAGTATCAGATGTTGCAGTGTTGCAGGCCCCAGCGCGGCCGCGGTGCATTTCTGTACGGTCCGCGCTGGCTAGGTTCAGAGAGGCCTTTGGCCTAAGGTCGACCAAGCGGCCGCGGTGCATAACTGTGCGGTCCGTGCTGGGAGATTCAGAGAAGGCCCAGTGGTCCTAGGTTGACCAGTGCGGCCGCATGCCATAGTTGTGCGGTCCGCGCTGATCTGCGCGACAGCTGTACATGTTTGCGCGGTCCGCGCTGGATAGGTTCAGAGAGTCATTTTCTTCCCTTCCTCGGTGCGGCCGCGGTGCATTTTTGTGCGGTCCGCGCCAGCCTTTAGTGAAGCATATAAGGTCGGATTTTCAGTCATTTTACACTTTTTCAAAACCCAAAAACATAAGAGGTGATTTTCCAAACGATTCTTCTTCTTCAAAACGATTGGTAAGTGATTTCTAACTTATTTTTCCTTACTCCTCATCATCTTTAAACATAATTTCAACTTCAAAACAAAGATTTTTATGGAATGGGTAGAGTTAGGGTTTTCAAATATTTCATGAATTAGACCTCGTTTTGGGGTCGAACTTGAAAGCAAATTATATATTCGGGCTCGTGGGGGAATGGGTAATCGGGTTTTGGTCAAACCTCGGGTTTTGACCACGTGGGTCCGAGGGTATTTTGGGAATTTTTGAACAAACTTTGGGAAATTTATTTTTATGCATTCAAATCAATTCAAATAGCATTTGTTAATTCATTCAAGTGATTTGTGACTAGATTCGAGCGGTTTGATGGTGAATTCGAGGGGTGAAGCTATTCTAGAGGATTGAGTTGAGCTTGGAGCATTCGAGGTAAGTGTTTGTTCTAACTTTGGCTTAAGAGATTAGGATTAGGGTATTATTTGCTACGTGCTAAATGTGGAGTATGGTGTATAGGCATGGTGACGGTTATCTATGCACCGGAGTCTAGCATGACCGTGAGTCTATATGTGTTGGAATCGGATTTAATGATACATTTTTCTTGCTTGGGTTGATGAGTATAATATAAAGTGAATGGTTGAGGAAGGTTTGTGATTGGTTTGGCTTTTGGAGCATTGGCTCGGACTAGAAATTGTTATTCGAGGAATAGGTGATTAAAAGAGGAACGTGTAGCGAGTAGTCCCTTGCCGGGATGTAAGTATTTATTGTATTCTCCCTTGTAGGGATGATTGAATTGTTAATTATATTCCCTTGCTGGGATCTTCTTGTAATTGTTGCTACTCCCCTCGCACTTGAGTTGCGGTCGTTGCTTGGGTAAGTTCTTGGTATAATATATTGAGGATCGAGTTGCACGCCGTAACGGTATTGATTATTGAGGATCGGGTTGCACGCCGCAACGGTGATATCTGTTGAGGATCGGGTTGCACACCGCAACGGTGGTATATGTTGAGGATCGAGTTGCGCGCAGCAACGGAGTATGGACTGAGTGTATTGTGTTCGTACGTAGAGACTTTATGTGTTCTCCTTATCAGTTGTTGTTGTTCAGCTCTACTTCTTTATCGATAAATTATATATTTAGACTGTAGAACCCCACAGCATGTGTTTCCCCCTCCCCTCTTTAACTATTTAAAATAGTGTATTTCCTGTTATTGCATATATATATCTGTACAGGTTATTAGCGGTAGGTTCTATCTAGCCTCGTCACTACCTCGCCGAGGTTAGGCCAGGCACTTACCAGCACATGGGGTCGGGTGTGCTGATGCTACACTCTGTGCATTTCTTTTGCACAGATCAGGACGCAGCTTTCGGATCGTAGCAGTACTAGATCAGGAGCAGACCGTCAGTCCAGGGACTCTTGAGGTAGCCTTGCTGACGTTCGCAAGCCTGGAGTCTCTTCCATCTTTACTCAGTTTGTTGACTCTTGTATTGAAACAGACTTCTATGTTTTTCTTTCAGACGTTGTATTTAGTAATCTTAGAAGTTCGTGAGCTAGTGACACCAGGTCGTGGGTAGGGACATGTTTCAAATTTCCGCATTTTTTATTTCATTTTTATTAAGCTTAAAGTCTTCCGCACTTGTTTAATTGATTTTCATTTATTTATATTGTTGAGATTTATCGGAGTATGTTTAAAGTTTGGCTGGCCTAGCTCCATTAGTAGGCTCCATCACGACTCCCGATGGTGGAAAAAATCCGGTTCATGACAGCAAACCTCACACGTACCGCCACAAATCATACGCATAACTCGATCACGCTGAACGAACTGATAACAGACCCCAACATCCCAAATTCAACTATGGCTAATCAATCCACCTTCTTCCAATTCATCCTTGCTTGCCTTAAAAATAAGACTAACTCCATTCAACACATAATATACTCCATCTACACTCACCCCGAGCGACCTTGAATTGCGAGACCATGCTGTCTCAAATCTCACGAATTATTTCACATTTCTCAAATGCTACACCACAAGGTAACACATCATAGAACATTTTGGGCACCTTCTCATAAGCTACTACAAAGCTTGATTCTTAGTTGTACTTATAGGCTTGAAATCGTTGAGCACCACACTTTAACTTCTGAATTCACTAGAACTATTATTGAGAGCCACCCGCTCTGACTTGGTCCCAAATATAATTCACTCCATAATTCTTATAGCACACGAATACTCTCTCGGCGAAGCACCCGGCGAAATCACTTCCTCTGAAACCTGTATCTATACCAGGCATAAATCCTGAACCTTTTTCCAAGTCCGAACATGAGCTAAGAAGGCCAACTATAGCATGCATTCAACAATTCATCTACTCAATTCACCACTTATGGTCCTTTCCCCATAGCTGGAATAACCTACCAATATGCAAATAACTAGAAACCTCACGAGTAGTTAACCATGCAACCCAATATTAGGCGGTGGGACTCTCCCACTTAGCTTGAAGCCACTATTACACAACTCTGGAACTCACCAGACTCCTTTATCTCTTGTTGACATAACCTTACGCAATCATCCGCCACAGATTCTCGGAATCTTTCTGTAATTCCCCATCTTTCATATTCTAAATCATCATCCACATTCGCACGACCGATCTCTTTGTTCGATAACCAATATAATTCTTTGCAGAATCTTCGCCAACCATGCGACCGTTAACCTGCTCGCAGGGAAATAACCCGCCTGTGGAAATCACCTCCCGACACCTTCCAATGCTGTTGCACGGGGTACAATCACTATGACATCAACAACCAAATCCTGAGTCCAGGCCCACTCTCTAGCTGCACTAGTCTGTTCACTCCTCGTGGACACCCATTAAATGCGCGACAGCATCCTTCCACTTCAAAGTCATGCTACATCTTTCTTCATTTCAAGCAGCTCCTTTCCGTCATACCAAATCTCCTGCTGCATAACAACCCCATGCTCCAAATTTACTCTATAGACTTCCATTGCCCATCGCTAAGCTCCCAGATCCTTCCAAACTATCCTTAGGCGCGTAGTCATCCTACTACTAGGCCCTATACAGCTCCGCCACTCTCCCACTTTGGGCAAACTCACTCCTTCAATCAACTTTTAGGCCTCCGCTCCAAAGCCTGGCCTTTTAGAAGTTTAAAACTCCGTCTGACACTTCCCATATGCCTTTCTCATCTTTTGCTGCCCAGTCGTTGCCTTAATAAAATGTATCTTCCTAGAACTTTAATCCACAATTTGTTACTGACTTTAAACTTTTCCGAAGGTTCTCGAACTGTCAACATTTGAAATACTGATTCAATCCTAAACCACCGCACCATGCGATATCTGACAATCATAACTCCAATACTATTTCACAATATCCTGCCATAAAGGTGAATTGTAGCAGATTATAACATCGACAAACTTAGTACGTCCAATTAGGACAACAGCACCCCAATGTAGAGGAGAACTCCACCACGCTTGCAATTATCACGTTTCATTACTTCCACCAGTCCACTTCTAACCATCCTTAGTTCGTTTGACTTTCCCCTGCCGGGAATAAAATACTGAATCCCTTGATTACGCACTGAGTAAACCTCCCTTCAATTCATTCACTGTCCTGACACGTGGGCAACACCCTACCATTACAACAACACTGCGGAATAATCGCTCATAAGCATCATGGCAACCTGCGCCTAGCCTCAAGGCTCTTAGAAGTTCTGTTACTGAGCTAAAACAATATAATACCCCTCCATAATGCGACTATAATAGTCCAATCAACTATACCGGGAGAATCATCACGCACCACATTTGTAGTGCCCTTACAATCCTTCAATTTTCGATTTATAACAAGCGCTCGCGTAATATTGAGTAGGAAGAAATCAAGGGCATAAGCCTCAAAGGAATTGAACCGCACGATAAGGAAATCAAGAAGGGAAGTACTCCTAACAGCCCTGTAGCCTCCCGAGGATAAGTACAGACGTCTCCGTACTGATCCGCAAGATCTACTAGACTTGCTCGTAACTCATGAGACCGACGGGAACCTAGTGCTCTGATACCATGTTGTCACGACCCGAAATCCACTAAGGGTCGTGGTGGCACCGGACACCTCTGTCAGGCAGGCCAGCTAAATTATTAATTAATCCTCTTTTAATACTTTTGAAAATCCAAGATTTCTCCTTCCATTTTTCATAATTAAAAACAATCATTACTTCAATTCAAATTAAACAATAAATGATTAGTACAATTCCTTTGAAACCATCCCAGAAACCTGATGTCACAAATGCATGAGCAACTATCAATATGGAAAATAAAATACAACATATGTCCGAAATACAGTGGACAGGGAATAAATAATAAGAAAAATACTAGAGGGAACTACACTAGCTGCGGGTCGTCTCGAACAATGCAGCTCACCTAGTCCCAGAGTCATCCATGCTGCTACACCCAGTAGACTGCTAGAGGTATATATACCTGTGCAACAAAAATGCACAGAAGTGTAGTATGAGTACGTAATCAACGTGCACTCAGTGAGTATCCCACCTAATCCCGAAGGGGTAGAGACGAGATGGTCAACTTTGACGTTCTCTAATGGTCCAATAATGATTCATCCTTAACATGTATTTATTAAATAGTGGATTTATTTTATAAACATGATTCTAATCCAGATAGAGGAAACAAGTAAACACGTAATTCATTCATAGGAAAATTTTTCAGAATTTCTCTTTAAATATAATCCAAATATTTTTAAGCCACAAAAGGGCAATAATAACTTAATTAAGTTCAGGCAGCAACACAAGCATGCACAAATCACACCGAGGCGACGGCCCGATCCAACAGAAATAAATGGGCACTTGCCGAGGGTCGACGGCGCACCTATAGATGCATCTATTAATTTGCCGAGGCGTTCGGCCCATTCCAAAATAAACACACACAGACAGACAGTCAGTCAAGAAGTGAACATGGAGCAATTATCCAAGAAAGTCCGATTCTCTTTAATAATTTGAGAAAATGAAGCTTAAATCTTTTTAGAAATCCATTTATTAATTTAATGTGATTTAAGCAATTCAAGCCATCAATGGGTTCACAATTAATTCAAATATAACATGCTTTTGGGTCCTAGACTATCCGGACAATAGCATATTAGTAGCTACACACGGACTCTCGTCATCTCGTGCGTACGTAGCCCCCACTAATAGGAGCACATAACCAATTTAACTCACCTATGGGGTAAATTCCCCCTCACAAGATTAGAAAGGAGACTCACCTCCCTCAGAAGACTCATAACCGGCATTCCACGCCCTTCCGAGGACTCCAATTGACACACCACACTCCAAGACTAGCCAACGGTTACGCAAATCCATTAATAAATGCTCAAATATTCATTATAAACTAATTTATAGCAATTCCTAACTCCGATTGGAAAGTTGACCAAAACGCCCTAGGGCCCACGTGCCTGGAATCCAAAAAAATTTGAAGATAAAGTTTACCCATGAACTCACGAACTCAAATATATGATTTTCTCTTAATTCCATACTCAAAATTGTGGCTAAATTCTAAGAATATAATTTCTAGGTTTTCCTCCAAAACCTCAATTTTACACTGATTTACATGCTTAAATCCATGCATAATTGATGTATTTAACTCAAAAGTGATGGTAATAACTTACCTTAACATTGAAGACAAAAATCCCCTCTTGAAGCTCCCCAAAATCACCCAAGCCATGAAGAAATGGGAGAAATGAACTCAATCCCCCGATTTAAATCAACCTCACTACTCCAGGCACTTCCGCTTCTGCGGAAAAAAATACCGCATCAGCGGTTCCGCTTTTGTGGACAATCCGCCGCTTCTGCGGCTTCCCCTGGCCTAGCTCATTTCCGCTTCTGCAACGTGCCAACTGCAGATGCGGTTCCGCTTCTGTAAACCTTTGACCGCATCTACGGTCCTCCCCAATATACTCCCAACCGCTTCTGCGATAATTTCTCCGCAGATGCGGTCCCGCTTCTGCGGAACCTTGACAGCATATGCCGTCCTCAAGACTTGGACCAAAAACCGCTTCTGTGGCTCTCCGTCCACTTCTGCGATGCCGCTTCTACGTCAACCAACTGCATAAGCGAAAATACCAGCAACCAGATGCCTTCAGCTCTCTTCCAAATTCCAATTTCGATCCGTTAACCACCCGAAATCCACCCGAGGCCCACGGGACCCCAACCAATCATACCAACCAGTCCCAAAATACATTACGGACTTGCTCGAGGCCTCAAATCACATCAAACAATGCTAAATTCATCAATCGACCTCCAATCCAAGCTTTATGAACTTTGAACTTTCCAAATTCTATTTCCGATGTTCAAACCTATCAAATCATGTCCGATTGAATTTAAATTTTGCACACAAGTCATATTTGACATTACGGACCTACTCCAACTTCCGAAATCGGATTCCGACCCCGATATCAAAAAGTCCACTTTTGGTCAAACTTCTCAAAAACCTTCAAATTTCTATCTTTAGCCAAATGGCTTCAAAATGACCTACGGGCCTCCGAATTCACTTCTGATCGCGCTCCCAACTCCAGAATCACCATACGGAGCTACTCCCAGTCTCACAATTCCAAACGGGTATCGATAACACTGAAATGCACTTCAAACCAAACTTATAAAATTTCTTCCAAAATGCCAACTTCCACAATAGGCGCCAAAATGCTCCCGGGTTATCCAAAACCCAATCTGGGCATACGCCCAAGTCCGAAATCATCATACGAACCTGCTGGAACCTTCAGATCCCGATTCTGAGGTCGTTTACTCAAAATTCTAATCCTAGTTCATTCTTTCAACTTTAAGCTTCCGAAATTAGAATTCTCTTCCCAAATCAACTCTGGATTTCCCGAAATTCAATTCCGACCACGCGTACAAGTCATAATACCTGAAATGAAGCTGTTCATGGCCTCCGACTGCTGAACGGAGCGCTAGTACTCAAAATGACCGATCGGGTCGTTACATTAAATATTTTTATTGTTAATGCCTTTTACTCGTAATAATTATACCTTTCTAGAAGGATTTGCTAGAAGCCTTACCTCAAGACTAGAAGAATTTAAACTAGTCGTAGACACCGGATTCTACTCGATAATAGACTTAGCTATACATTTTATTTATCTAGAAGAAACTAATAGTATATGTTCCGATAAATATAGAAAATAATTATATCTTATAGTTCGAATACTACAATATCATCAGTTTTGCCATTTAACATCATATACTATTAGAAGAAGACTATAATTAAAACCATATTATTGAAGAAGACTATAATTAAAGATCATATTATTTATTTTATTTTTCTTTTTATTTATTTTTCTTTGTATTAATCTTTTGCTTAAGGAAAAATAAATAAAAAGAAAAATAAAATAAATAATATGGTCTTTAATTTTAGTCTTCTTCAATAATATGGTTTTTAATTATAGTCTTCTTCTAATAGTATATGATCTGGCAAAACTGGTGATATTGTAGTATTCGAACTATAAGATATAGTTATTTTCTATATTTATCGGAACATATACTATTATTTTCTTCTAGATAAATAAAATGTATAGCTAAGTCTATTATCGAGTAGAATCTGGTGTCTACGTCTAGTTTAAATTCTTCTAGGCTTGAGGTAAGGCTTCTAGCAAATCCTCCTGGATGGGTATAATTATTACTAGTAAAAGGCATTAACAATAAAAATATTTAAGTTTCTTAAAAATTTACTGTTTCGGTAAAAATTTACAATTACAGTAAAAAAAAATTTAAAGGTAAAAACGTTAAAGTCTTATGTTATAAAAATCTTACTCGGTACTCTCTCTCTCTCTTATTCTGCAAACCTATATTGTTTCAGTATTATCAAAATTATGAACTGAAATTACCCCCTTCTATACTCTTTTTTTTAATCCACTCTGTTTATCTCTTCTTTCCAACTGTTTAAAGATTTTTATCTTTTCTTAATTCTTTTTTCTTTAACCACACCCTGGCCTCGGTTAAACGTATGTACCCATTTTTGGTTAATTTTGGGTTTAACTTAACCGGTTTCTCCTAGGAATTTACAGGTTAATCCATCAAAATTATTAAGAAATTGGAAAGATAACCATATACTAAGAGTGATATCAGGCTATCTACAAACCAATAATTGACAACTAATAAACATAATAACATAAAGATTGTAAAAACATGGGTAATATCTAGAAACATAATTTTTAGATAAAATAAGTAACTTACATGTTTACAGGAGAGAGATTTCCCTTTCGGGAAACCCGAAAGAGCTTAGTGAACTTGAGAATTAAAAACTTGCACACACAAACATAAGGATTTATTTATTTTACCAGCTTGAAGTAGGAAATTCTAAGGCATATATTAAAAGCAAGAACCTCTTAATTAAAAAGTCAAATTACCTTTTTACCCTTCTTATTTTAATAACCTTTATAAAAAAAACTACAAAGAAACACCTACATAATGACGCCTACGAAAAGAAACCAACGAGGATAAGAAGCGACGCTTATAAAGAGGGAAAAAAGGTTTGCAAAGAGACACCAAGCTTTGGGTCACTTGAATTCTCTCTTTGTCATTCCAATTTTATTTTTCTTCCTTTTTAAGAATTTACTTCGAGATGAAAGCAGGACAATTGCAAAAATAGAGATAAATAGAAGAAGCAGATGGAGTTTTATATCTTGAAAAAAAATTAATCATTTGCCATTGTGTAGTCGTACTCAGTGGTGAAGCTAGAAATTTTTTCAAGGGTGTTCAAATTTAAAATAAGTGAAAAATATTCCAACAAAGGGTGTTCAATATGTGTTGTATACTTCAAAAACATAATATTTTACCTATGTAAACAACAACAACGACATCCTTCCCTCCAAGAACTTCCCACCTTGCTCTTGGGGAGACTCGAACTCACAACCTCTTGGTTGGAAGTGAAGGTTGCTTACCATCAGAGCAACCCCTC
This sequence comes from Nicotiana glauca, assembly GCA_026770625.1. NCBI lineage: Eukaryota > Viridiplantae > Streptophyta > Magnoliopsida > Solanales > Solanaceae > Nicotiana > Nicotiana glauca. The sequence goes on along the minus strand of MU771928.1, from coordinate 5,622 downwards.
TTGTCTAATATTTTACCTATGTAAACAGTGTAATTTTTCCACTGGTGGTACTTCAGGTACCACACAATAAGATTATTAATTATTTAAAAGATAAAAAACAAATGGTATGTCTTTTCCTTAACACTTAACAGTTATGTCTTTCTAAAACTATCCCTTTTAATTTTTATTTTTAACCATTGGCAA
>MU771925.1:152249-162471 GCA_026770625.1 Nicotiana glauca | reverse complement strand
TAGCAGAGTCAAACTTTCCTCGGTTCGGGATTAATTCGGTGACTTGAGACACCATTATATTCTCAAGTGGAGACTCTGAAACTTTTAAATAAATAATCTCGTTCCGACCGTCCTTTAATTGGAAAAAGTCTTTTTATTATACCCTTCGCAGGGTGTAAGCGCCGTAAAAAAGAGGTGTGACAGTTATAACAAGAAGCTGGAGAGGCGGTGATGTAAATGCCTCAAAAGAAAAGCAAGTTGTGGATGATGTTGTTGCGTTCCAAGAAGATGTGAGTCCTTTGATAATTGAATATGGGGTTTATAAAAATGTGAACAATGAAGTGAGGATAGATATTGATGAGGCCGAGGTGGAAACTCAAGATGCAGCAAACCCGTCTAGGGAAAACGTGATTGACATGCCCGAGCCGGTGGTGCCCAAAACTAAGGCACCTTTGCCTAGGCCACCTCCGCCTTATCCTCAATGGTTAGCAAAGCAAAAGAGTGACAACCAATTCAAAAAGTTCATTGACATGATGAAGAGCCTTACAATCAATGTTCATTTGGTGGAAGCCCTTGAACAAACGCCGGGCTATGCAAAATTTATGAAGGATTTGGTAACGAAAAAGAGGTCGATAGAGTGTGAAACAATTAAGATGACTTATCAAGTGAGTGCTATCATTCATTCTATGGCCCCAAAACTTGAAGACCCCGGAGCTTTCACTATCCCTTTCACTATCGGTAGTGCAGATTTTGCCAAGGCCCTTTGTGACTTGGGGGCTAGCATAAATTTGATGCCTTATTTGGTCTTCAAGACTTTGGGAATTGGGCAACCTAGGCCAACCTCAATGAGACTTCAAATGACGGATCAATAAGGAAGCAACCTTTGGGCATAATTGATGATGTATTTGTCCGAGTGGACAAGTTTATATTGCTAGCTGGCTTTGTCATTTTGGATTGTGAAGTGGACTTTGAAGTCCCAATTATTCTAGGAAGGCCTTTCCTTGCAACGGGGAAGGCATTGGTTGATGTTGAAGCGGGTGAGCTAACTTTCTGAGTGGGATATGAGAAGGTCGTCTTCCATGTTTGCAAATCCATGAAGCAACCCAATAGCACAGAGGTGTGCTCATTTGTGGACATTGTCACAGCTGTGATAGTGGATGACACAAGTTCTATGATTAATGTGGAGAATCCCTTTGAGGTGTACTTCTAAACCTTTATGTTGATGATGATGCTAGTAGAGTGGAGTATGTAAATGCTTTACATGGTATGGGTTCTTATTCCTATTAGCCAAGAAAATTGTCCTTGGATCTTGAAAATCGGTAGACTCCACCAACAAAACCATCAATTGAGGAGCCAACAGTGTTGGAGTTAAAGCCACTTCCTCCACACCTCAGGTATGAATTCTTGGGCTCTAATTCAACTCTACCAGTTATTCTTTCTTCTTTCCTTACTAACATGCAGGTTGAGGCCACTTTGGAGGTTCTTTAAAGGCGAAAAAGGCCAATTGGATGGACTCTGGCGGACATTCAGGGAATAAGCCCCGCAGTTTGCATGCATAAAATTATCTTGGAGGATGATGCAAGGCCTTCCTTAGAACATCAAAGGAGGCTCAATGAGGCAATGCAAGAGGTGGTGATGAAAGAAGTGATCAAGTGGCTTGATGCGGATGTGGTGTATCCAATCTCCGATAGCTCATGGACTTCTCTGGTGCAATGTGTGCCGGAGAAAGGTGGGATCACTGTGGTGACAAATGACAACAATGAGCTTATTCCCACTCGAACCATTACCGGGTGGAGAGTTTGTATGGACTACCAGAAGCTAAATAAAGTGACCCACAAGGATCATTTTCCTTTGCCATTCCTTGATCAAATGCTTAATCGCCTTGCGGGGCGAGCTTTTTATTGCTTTTTGGATGGGTATTCAGGCTATAATCAAATCTTAATTGCCCTAGAGTACCAAGAGAAGACCACTTTTACATGCCCATATGGTACATTTGCTTTCTCCCGGATGCCATTCGGGTTGTGCAATGCTCCGACGACCTTCCAACGTTGCATGATGGCTATTTTTACGAACATGGTGGAAGACATATTGGAGGTCTTTATGGATGATTTTAGTGTGGTTGGTGATTCCTTTGAAGAGTGCTTGGGAAATTTGGATAGAGTCTTGGCCCGATGTGAAGAAACTAATTTTGTTCTCAATTGGGAAAAATGCCATTTTATGGTTGAAGAAGGTATAATGTTGAGTCACAAGATTTCTAAGCATGGGATTGAGGTAGACAAGGCTAAGATCGAGGTGATTTTTAGGCGTCCTCTCCCCACTTCTGTCAAAAGGGTGAGGAGTTTCCTTGGGCATGCCGGGTTCTACCGGCAATTTATCAAAGATTTCTCGAAGGTTGTGAATCCCCTTTGCAAGTTGCTAGAGAAAGATGCTAAGATTGTGATTGATGAGAAATGCATGGAGGCCTTCGAACTTCTCAAGCATAAGTTGACCACTACCCCTATCATTACCGCACCATGTTGGAGTTTGCCCTTCGAACTAATGTGCGATGCAAGTGACGTTCCGGTTAGGGCGGTGTTGGGTCAACGAGTGAACAAAATGTTCCATCCCGTGTACTATGCAAGCAAGACTATGAATGAAGCTCAAAGGAACTACACGGTGACGAAGAAGGAATTATTGCCTATTGTGCTCGCCATGGAAAAGTTTAGGCCATACCTTATGGGGGCTAAGGTCATTGCGCACACCGATCATGCCGCCCTTAGGTATTTGATGACAAAGAAAGACTCAAAGGCGAGATTAATGAGATGGGTGCTAATTCTTCAAGAGTTTGATCTAGAAATTGTGGACCGAAAAGGTAGTGAGAATCAAGTGGCAGGCCACTTGTCCTGTTTGGAGGAGGAGGGGAGGCCTTGTGATGGCCTTGAGATCAATGATTCATTTCCCGATGAACAACTCCTCGCGGCAATGCATGATATGTCGTAGTTTGCCGATGTGGCCAATTATCTTGTGATCGGAATAATCCCGTATGAACTCTCTTCTAACCAAAGGAAGAAAATCAAGCGGGATAGATTGGATTTTTATTGGGACGAGCCATATTTGTTCAAGATTTGCGCAGATGGTGTGATTTGACGGTGTGTATTGGAAGAAGAACAATTGAGTATTTTGGAGGCCTGTCATTCCTCACCCTATGGTGGCCATCATGGCGGGGTGAGGACGGCTTCAAAAGTTTTGAGTTATGGATTTTATTGGCCAACCTTTTTCCGAAGGATCTCCCGGTATACCATCCCGTTGTCCAACTATCACTGTGCAGGGGGATCTATCGGGAATCTAATCCACAGTCCCAAAGTAAAAGTGCAGGGGGATCTATCGGGAATATAACCCGCAGTCCCAAAGTAAAAGTGCAGGGGGATCTATTGAGAATCTAACCTGCAGTCCCAAAGTAAAACAAACAAGGGGGGAGCTACCGGAATCCCACATCCGTGGTCCCAATGTAAATTCGCAGCCACAACAAGAAGATATTCAGAACTAGAGTACAAAAAAAAATACAAGGCAACAAGTAGTTCTAGCCTAATAGGCTTCACGTAGTACCATCAAGGCAACTTAAGCAAATAGGCAATTTAGATCAGCTGCGCATGCTTTTCTAATCTAACACAGGCTATAATTGCAAGTAGAATAAAGCAGGTAAGAAAGAAACTCAGTCTAGATATTTAAAGTAAAACCGGATTTTCAATAATTAGCTCAAGTACATGCTCGTCACCTTACGTACAAGATATTCAATTACCAAATATCATATCCTAAGGGGAAAGGTCCCCCCACACAAGGTTAGACAAGCCACTTACCTCGAACCGGTACAAAAATCAACTAGAAACCACGCCTTTGCCACGAGTATCCGACTCCAAATGACCCAAATCTATTTAATTCAGTTACATATCATAAATAACATCTAAAAACAACTGATTCTACTATTTAATTCGAAGATAAGGCGTGAAATTAGGTAAAATGACCAAAATGCCCTTCAGGTTAACATCTCAGAACTGGATAATTTTTACATTTTCAGAACCCTCGCACTCTCACAAGTCTAACCATATAAAAATCTCTCAAATCGGAGGTCAAACACCCACTCAAAACTCAATAGTTTGGTCTAAGAAGTTTTCCCCATTTTTCATTCAAAAATCCGAAATTAAGGATGAATTCGTGATTAGATTAGTGGGTTTTAAACATAAGGGAGTAGAGAATCGTTACCCAGTAGTTGCCCTAAAAAAACCTTCGAAATTTCTCCCAAATCCGAGCTCCCAAGCTTGTGTTTTTATAAAAATGGAAAACCCTCGGTTTTGAAATGTTTATATCTGTCCACACTTTTAATGAATCACGAACGCGGAGGATGTCTCACATTCACGAAGAAGAAAAATGAAGGATGCTCAATTTATGCTTCGCAAACGCGGAATCAGGCTCGCGAATGCAGAAGAGAAAATACAATGGCCCAGAATTTCCCTTCGCGAACGCGTGGCACTTTACGCGAACGTGAAGGGTGGTATTGCATACGCGAACGTGAAGAGGCGGACGCAAACACGAAGAGGAAAGTTAGGCACAATCTTTATCTCCAAATTACACTATGCGAATGCGAGGGCTATGATGCAAACGCGAAGAAGGAAAATGACAAAGATTCGCAAATGCAGGACTATGGGACGCGAACGCAAAGAGGGGAAAAGGTTAGAGCTTCGCGAACACGATAGGTGAGACGCGAACGCGAAGAAGAAAATTGATCTGCAACTGCTGAAGGATTTTCTACAATTTTTCAAAACTCCAAAATGCTCTGTTGAGCATCCGAAACACACCTGAGGCCCCCGGGACCTCAACCAAACCTACAGATATATCCCATAACATCATTCAAACTTGTACCAATCCTTAAACCACCTAAAACAACGTCGGAAACTCGAATTATTCAATGATTTAAGCCTAAGAACTTCAAATTTCATCAAAATACACTTTCAATCAAAAACATAACCAAAACATGTCCGAATGACCTGAAATTTTGCACACACGTCCCAAATGACGTGATAGAGCTACTACAACTTCCAGAATTCCAATCTGACCCTCGGATAAAAAACTCACTATTGGGCCGGAAACTTCAAAAATTTAAACTTCGGCATTTCAAGCCTAAATAAGCTACGGACTTCTAAAATACATTTCGAACACGCTCCCCACCCCGAAATCACCTAACGGAGCTAACGAAACCATCATATTTCCATTCCAAGGTCGTCTTCACACTATTCCGACTACAAACCATTTTTCAACACTTAAGCTCTCATTTAGGGACTAAGTGTCCCTAAACTCTTCGGAACCCAATACCGAACGTCCCGGCAAACCAAAATAGCAGAATTGAACTTAGGGGAAATAGTTAATAGGGGATCGGGTCATTAATTCTTAAGACGAGCGGCCGGGTCGTCACATGGGCCTAATACATCTGCCTTTGATCCCATGGTCAAAGACAAGTGGTTGTGTTTAGGATGGTGAAAGTAGCGACCTTGAGACTCTTGTATTGACCAAACAATTATCATGTGGTCTTTTGGACTATTGTGTGCTCAATCGTGTCTAAGGTTGTTGTGGGCCCTCGACTCTATATCTTTAGCAATCCTTGAGTTTGCGTGGTGAGAAATCGAATTGCGAGTCCAAGTCCCGAGCCAATGGTCTAGAACGTGCACTGAATGTCTGTTGAGGCAAAATTTTGAGTGAAATTCGACTTGAGAAGTGATTATAGGCTCTCCTTGATCCAAATGATAGTTTAACAATTTCATATCCTACCAATGATATAATCCCTAGCTAACCCTTTTGAGCCTTAAACCTTTTTCTTTCAAGAACCAATGCTACAAGCCTATACCAATTCTAAATTATACCCCCTCTTGGCACCCGATCTTTCCTTGAGCAATGGAAAAAGTCTAAGTTTAGGGGAGAGACGAGAAAGGGAACAAAGTGGTAAAAGGTACAAAATCAAATAAAAGGAAGGCAATGAAAAAGAAAAGAAAAGAAAAAGACAAAAAGAAAGCCCAATGTGAAAATGATCTCAAAGGGATTCAAGAAAAGCAAAGAAAGAAAGGCGTGGAAAGTTGAAAAAGGCAAAATGATTTGAAACACAAAAGAAAGAGTGACAATGTGTCTCTCTAACCCCTTAGAAAGAAGTGAATGACTCAAAGAGTCAAGAGAATTGTGACAAATGAATCAAAAAAGAGTGCTTAAGGGAAGATTGAACCCACTTGAACAAAAACATGTCCTACCCTTACCCAAAAGCCTTCACATTGACTCCATAAAAGCCCTATATGATATTGAGTTGAATGATGCTTGCATTAGTGGATACTTACATGAGGGTCAAGCATATGGTACTTAGAGCCGGACTTGTGACTTTTTCTTGAGAGAGATGAGTGAATTCCCATTAACCTCGGTTTGTGTGTCAATACTCTAAAAGGTGAGGTTTGCTTAGGGAAAGTTGAGGATGTGTGAGTTTGGGTTCCACAACGACCAAAGTAAATGAGAGAGTTCTTTGGTATAATGATTCAACACTTGGTGCTCTTGTGTCACACTTGATCCATAGTTTTTCAAAGTTTAAATGTTGTTGATGATTCATTCGTATTGAGGGCAATTGTTAGTCCCAATTGATGCTTGTTGAGGTTACTTTAGGATAGCTGGAAATACATGGATTTTCCCTTAAAGGGTGGGTCTTATTTTGTTTGCTTGAGGACAAGCAAAGGCTTATGTTTGGGGGAGTTGATAAGTAGGGATTTTAACGTGTTTTATGCTCCTACTTGCCGATTCTTTGAATATAAATTGTTACAAAATAGTCCCAAAAGGCTCATAAGTTGTTCTTGATTGCAGGTTTGATTGACAAGTGACGAAATGTCAAGGATCGGCTCAAAAGGAGTGAAACCTTCTCAAGTATCAAAGACCAAGTAAACTGAGGGCAAAGAAGCCTAGCGCGGACCGTGCAAAGTTGAATGCGGCCGCACTATATGGTTCAGAGAGCTAACAAAAGTGGGCTTCAGTCAAAGCGGTCCCGGTACATATTTAGCGGTCCGCGGTAAAGCCTCTGCGGCCACAGTACCTTTTTGTGCGATCCGAGGATAAGAGATTCAGAGAGATGGAATTATGCCAAGTCCAAGCCATGCGGTCCGCGGTCGTGATTGTACGGACCGCGCCAGCTGCCTCCGCAGCCACGGTCCATTCTATGCGGCCCGCGGAGCCTAAGTTTAGAGAGCCCAGAATTGAAGTCAAAGAGCTTAGTGCGGCCGCGGTCCATTTCGTGCGGCCCGCACTGACCACGCAGGGGTATTTTTGTCCAGTTTTTCCAGCCTAGTATAAATAGAATATTTTACCATTTTTAGGTCATTAGTTAATTCCAGAACACAGCTGCACTCATGAGAACATCATTTGTAGACATTTTTGGCATCTTAGCTTCAAATTAACGATAGATTCTTGTATTTTAATTTAGCATTTAATTAATATGTCTAGTTCTTCATCTATTTTTTCATTTTCTTCTTCAAGCATGAGTAGATAAACCCATTAGCTAAGGTTGTGGCTCGACCCTAGTGTGGGTAATTGATTGGTGTTTCCATCTAGGGTTAGATTGACTATGGGTGTTTGCTATTTGGGTTGATTTTATGTTTTAATATATGAACTGGTGGTTGCAAACACTGATGTATGCTTTGTGGATTTGACTCTTCCTGAGAAAGAGAGACTAAGTCTCCAAAATTGATCCAACAAGGAATTGGGATGGACTCATGAGAAATGATAGTCCCAATTAACGGGTTAAACCTCGAGAGAGTAATCACCCTACTTGAACACTAGTTGCTTGATCTAATTTGCCTACCCATATGGTCTCGAGAGAGTCAATTGGGAAAAATCACTCTCTACCGAGAGGTGTGAGAGTGGGTAAAATTGTGCAACAGTTATAGCATAAGCCCCAATTATGTCAATTGAACTTTAGTAACATCTGCCTGTCAATTAGCCACCTAGGTGATGTCACGACCCTAGTGCCCTTATTCTTATTAAATACAACTTTAGCAATTATCTCGTAGCATAATCTAGTTTCAACTAGTAGTTTGATAATAGTAGTTTATAATTGAAAAACCCAAAAATGTATGGAAGTGACATCTAGAACAATTACACGATTCTGTTCTAGACAGATACCCAGCTCCAATTTCTAGCTCTCTGTGGAATTCGATCCCGACCCTCATATCGGGTAAAAGCTATTGCGACCCTCTCTTCCTACTTTGTAGTAGTGTAGAGTTGGCTGCGATCAACAGCCCATCGTTGTTTGATCGAGATCAAACTCTTCTTTTTATTTGGCGAAGGCCCTTGGGTGTTATTTCGAACTTATTGAAATAGCATCCCGTCGTTGTTCGATCGAGGTCGAACTCTTCTTTTTATTTGGCGAAGGCCTTAGCCTTAAAGGGTGTTATTTTAAGTTTATCGAAATAGCAGCCCGTCATCGTTCGATCGAGGTCGAACTCTTTTTTTATTTGGACAAGTCCCTTAGCCTTAAAGGGTGTTATTTCAAACTTATCAAAATAGCAGCCCTTCATCGTTCGATCGAGGTCGAACTCTTCTTTTTATTTGGCGAAGGCCCTTAGCCTTAAAGGGTGTTATTTCAAACTTATCGAAATAGCAGCGTGTCATCATTCAATCGAGGTAGAACTCTTCTTTTTATTTGGCGAAGGCCCTTAGCCTTAAGGGTGTTATTTAGAACTTATCGAAATAGCAACCCGTTATCGTTCGATCGATGTCGAACTCTTCTTTTTATTTGGCGAAGGACCTTAGCCTTAAAGGGTGTTATTTCAAACTTATCGAAGTAGCAGCCCATCATCATTTGATCGAGGTCGAACTCTTCTTTTTATTTGGCGAAGGCCCTTAGCCTTAAAGGGTATTTTTTTTGAACTTATCGAAATAGCAGGCAGTCGTCGTTCGATCGAGGACGAACTCTTCTTTTTATTTAGCGAAGGCCCTTATCCTTAAAGGGTGTTATTTCGAATTTATCGAAATAGCAGCCCGTCGTCGTTCGATCGAGGTCGAACTCTTCTTTTTATTTGGCGAAGGCCCTTAGACTTAAAGGGTGTAGTTTCGAACTTATCGAAATAGCAGCCCGTCATCGTTCGATCGAGGTCGAAATCTTCTTTTTATTTGGCGAAGGCCCTTAGCCTTAAAGGGTGTTATTTCGAACTTATCAAAATAACAGCCCGTCATCGTTCGATCGAGGGCGAACTCTTCTTTTTATTTGGCGAAGGCCTTAGCCTTAAAGGGTGTTATTTTAAGTTTATCGAAATAGCAGCCCGTTATCGTTCGATCGAGGTCGAACTCTTCCTTTTATTTGGCGAAGGCCCTTAGCCTTAAAGGGTGTTATTTCGATCTTATCGAAATAGCAGCCCGTCATCGTTCGATCGAGGTCAAACTCTTCTTTTTATTTGGCGAAGACCCTTAGCCTTAAAGGGTGTTATTTCGAGTTTATCGAAATAACTAATCGTCGTCGATCCGGCTCTCGGAGGGTCAGGCATATTTCGTGGGAGTCCTAGTCCATCGCATTGTTTGCGTCGGATGATGCAAAGCCGGTGAATATGAGGCGTTAATGCTTTGTTTCCAGGTTCGTGCAGTATACGCCTTATCATTTTCTTTTTTGGCTTTTGTCATCTGCCCCCGAGAAATTACCGGCCGAGGGGGGGGGGTATTTCAGTTGTGTTGAAGCTATTTCACCCTTCAATCGTGGTTTTCTTGTGCGCGTTCATCTGCGCAAGGCTTATTGTGCTTGCATGGACAGAGTGTGAGATGAGGATACGTAGGTTGGTGACATCGTTTGCTTCATTTGGTATATCGATAGCTGATGGGGCGAAGATTTCCGAGCCCGGCTATCTTGTTTGGGTCTTCTTCCTTCGCAATGTTGCTCTCGTGTTTCGCGCGGGTTGGGTTTTTCCTTCACGCTCCTTTTGAGGAGTGATTGTATTTTCTTTGTTTCGATCTGAGAGAAACTAGGAAAATCTTCACTAAGAAATCCCCACAGACTACGCCAAATTGTTTGACTCTAAAGACATAAGAATCTCTTTGAACAAATCAATCGAAAAAGAAGGGGTAAATCTTAGCCAAATGTGATTACTTCCGGATCGAAACATTAAATGACAATAATAATGTATGAGATAAAAAAGCATGATAGATCTCCATAATATTGAATATAATCTTTCTCATCAATTAATGAGGAAATAGGTTTACA